>JANFCV010000410.1:0-145030 GCA_024500475.1 Phthorimaea operculella | reverse complement strand
AATCTAACGACACCAACTGGACTGGTCCAACTGTTTGGCCTGTAGCCCGTGAAGATAATTTCTTTTCCCCATACATACACAATTACATACGTACTCTCTAAAGCATAACCCACCTTCTGAGGCAGTTTGGTAAATATAAATAAAAACACAATTTATTTAATTAACTATTTACATTTATTGCCCTCAGATTATGAACTCACTCACACCAACAAATAAGCAATATTTTGTACTAAATGTACCACTCCACGAGACTACACACTATTATACATAATTAAATAATATCCTTCAAATACAGGTGTATAAAATAACAGAAAATATTCAAAGTGTAAATCAACCGTACCACTTTCCTGAGATTCATAGATGGAAGAAATATTTTAAAATAACCCCAATCCAAGGCTATTCTGCTGCTGATGTATGTTTCTTGAGGAAATTCTGTTCAGTTTCATGAAATGAGACTCGACATATTTTCGAAGCTATTTTTACAAGTTATTTAATATGTTTGAAATAAAATACAAATAACAATAAACAAACAAACAATCCTAAGCTCGAGAAACACTCAGCTGTTTATAAATAAATCACAAATTATTACTTAACATTTATCGTACATTTCTAAGTTATACAAAGCAACTTAGGGTCGACCGAACTTTCATATACAAACTGGCTTCTTACAAACTTATGAAAAAATGTAAAGAATAATGAAAATTTATGAGAAGACTTGAATCATGCAAATGTTCGATGAGCCCTTTACAGCAAATCATATCCGCTGGGAAAATAAATACAATATTCTAGTGTAAATAAAGAACTGAATAGACTTAACTGGACGTAATGGACGCAAAACTATATTTTGGAATGTTGTACAAAATAAATTAAGTTGTTTTACATGTATGCCTCAAAATGGGTGATTTAACATCACAAAAAAATAGTTTTATTCTAAGGTTGTAAAGCAGGAATGCTATACAAATGTAATTTTCTATGTGTGATATAAAATTCTTATAATACTGACTTTTATTTACTATCAAAACGTCCTTTACTACGCACGAGATACAAAAATGTCTTTCCTTCATAAGATCTTAAGATTAGTCTATTTTCTCATACTACATATTCCTAAATGTAAACTATACATTTGTAATCTTGCAAAAAATATGTTTGCCTACATTTTCTTTGTTAGTAAGTTGAACAATAACTAAAATTGTGCACCATATGAAAAAACAAATGTAATCTGTGGACTAGATTCACAGCTTTACAAGTTTAAAACAAACTTAAAAATCTTTTAAACCATTTCAATGAAGCCTCAATTTAATAGTAAGATGAAATATTGTGTTTACAAAAAGGTATTCCAAAATAAAAGAAATGTTTGAAAAGACGCATAAGAAATTAGGAACAGCACCAAAATCAAACAGTAACATAATTTAAACCAAATAATAATACAGGGTAAGAAACATCTCTCCGAATACTAATGCATGCATTCAGACCATGAG
Source organism: Phthorimaea operculella (assembly GCA_024500475.1). Lineage (NCBI taxonomy): Eukaryota > Metazoa > Arthropoda > Insecta > Lepidoptera > Gelechiidae > Phthorimaea > Phthorimaea operculella. The sequence continues at coordinate 143,552 of JANFCV010000410.1, read as the reverse complement.
ATTAAACAACTTTTCATAAATGGTAAATGCAGAAAGCCGATCGTATGAGAGGTCAAAAAAGTAACCTTTCTTGAAATATTTTCTATGTGAAGTTGTTCAGTTTCATGATCTGAATACACCTCCTAAGAATTCGGAGAGCTGGCCTACACACCCGTATTTGTTAATAAAGATTTTCCAATAGCATATTTAAGTAACTATCTATAAAGATTGTGCTACTTATACTTATTTATAAACTATGTCCACCCTTCAATTTAACTAGCTAACTAATGCCTAAGTTTTGCAGAAGCCTGACAACTTATGTTCTTAAATGTTTGAGCAATTTATATTTATTTAAAGTTCAAGTCAGGCTCTGCAAATACTTAGTTCTTATTTAAAGGTTAACGTTTTGTGTGTATACATTCTAAAAAGTGCATGTAGTAAATAAGTTGGTAAATCAGGATATCATGATCACACCTCTGCACATGTTTTCCGTGGGAATAAGGTGTTTTACATTTGTAAAGGTATTACTTGCGCAGATAAAGAATGGATTCTGAACTGGCAATATTGTTTGCCTCTCTATCATATTAAATGGACATATGAGCAGGATATCAATAATAGTATTGCTAATTCTTATGTTCATAAGTATTAAAGAATATGTTATATAAGGATAATGTTGCTTTCTAATGGTGAAAGAATGATTATTTAATGTTTTAGAATGTGAACACACTTATCATTATACTGCACTATCTATAAAAAATGCCACACAATGTAGTAATATCATAGCTTTTCAATTTCTACTTCACTTTAAAATTTGGCCAAAGGATTTTAAATCTCCTATTTTATTTATTAGTTTTGCACTTTACTATATTTAAGACTCAACAGGATTTTCAATTTTTAGTTGTGCATACTGATCAACACAAGTGTTTTTTTACTGAATATCTTAGTTCCCAATATATATTTTTTTAGAAACAAACAAAACAGGCTAAGTGTTTCCGGGTTGTAAAGTCGGTTTATTTTTCTACTAAATTATGACTTCTGTTACCATTGGTTATGTTTTGATATGACTTACGAATACACTCATGCCTTTATATATTTATTATTTTTACTTACATGCAAACAATTAATTTACATAGAATATAATCTTATTTTATTTTGTAATTATTATCATCATATAATATTAAAGGCAAGATATAGCCTGTCAGGCGATAGCTGGTATTATATTAATAAATTATAATTATAACTTTTATTGAAGTTCTGTATTTGAAATATACTCGTTAGTTTGGACTTTAAACTTAGCCGACCACTGATTGGAATTAAGATTAATTGGCTATTTTAATGTGGTTGAAACGCCATCTAAAGGTATGATATTTTGGTATAACTGTTATACCAATATCATATCTTTAGTTGGCGTTATCGATATCAGAGGTGATTCAAAAATCAGTCACCAGAGAGAAGTTTGTAAAAACAATACAAAAATATATCAAACTGATAAAAAATATAAAATACATAACATTACAACTTTTTAAAGAATTATTATCTCACTGAACATTTTCTGCAAATAAATAAGAATAAAATCTGCCTCTGCATTTGATTCTATTACTTGTAGTAATGTAGAGGATCAAATATTTCGACTATCGTAAAATTTGAAGTTTGAAAATTTTGTTACTCATACTAAGGTGGATTCACTACAACTCAACACGCAGCACGGTCAAACTTCATGTCATCTCACTCACACGGGCGTTATAAAACGAGGCGTATACATTGTTATTTCACGTCCGTCGCAATAGGATGTCACTGTACAGTAACATATCTAAGTTACATCGTTTGATGTTGTGTTATTTTATTAACTTATTGACTGTTGTTGTCGATAGCACGCGACTACCAACGTAAAACACTGTTTTACTGCGGGGTGCCAAGTATCACTCATTATGTAGGTTTACGCAATGGCGGTCGGCGTGTTTGATTGTCGTCCTCCGTGAAGAAGGCTGTCGTAACCAGCCGTAACGGAGGGCTACACCTTCTACCAACTAAATAACATGTAAGTCGCGTAAACCTACATTATGAGTGATACTTGTTCTTTTGCACATTGTTATTTACGTCCGTCGTCAGAAGTCACTGTACAGTAACATGTTATGTTACATCATTTGATGTTGTGTTATTTTATATTAACTGTTATTGTTGATAGCCACGCAACTTCCTACAAAAACACTGTTTTAAGTTCACGCTGTGGCCACAGATTCAGGTTGAATATGTTCATTTTGTTTTATTATTAAACGAACAAGTATCACTCATTTATTACGTAGGTTTACGCAGCTGTCGGTCGCGCGCGTGTGATTGTCGTCCGCTGTAAGAAGGCTGTCGTAACCAGTTGAAACGTAGAGGGCTACACCTTTTACCAACTATATAACAAGTAAGTCACCTAAACCTACATTATGAGTGATACTTGTTCTTTTGCATATTGTTATTTCATGTCCGTCAACAGAAGTCACTGTACAGTAGCATGTTATATCATATCGTTCGATGTTGTGTTTTTATTAACTTATTAACATACGCCAACGTAAAACCACTGTTTTAAGTTCACGTCTGTAGCCAACAGATCAGCTGCGACTGCGGTTGAATATGTTAATTTTATTTATTATTATTTGTTTGTTTGTATGTTACATGCGCCGTCGTTGGTAGCGCGCCACCACGAACGAGACAACCGCTACCGGCGGCGCGCCTTCTCCTCGCGGTCCAGCCCGGAGCTTCTGCAACACAAAATTACAAATCAATACAGAGTATAGAGACATACGATCTGGCAAGTCCACGGGAAAATGCTGGATGCAGGCCGCTTCTAGTCGGACAAGGTGGAAATATTTAGGGAGGCCTATGTTCAGTGGACGTCCTATGGCTGATATGATGATGGTGAGATAGAGATACAATGAAGTTGCTCTTTCCTCTGTCTTCATGGAATTTGCTAACTCCTCCGAAACAAGACAACGGGTTTTGATGCGGTTTTTTGTAATAGATAGAATGATTCAAGAGGAAGATTCCCGCGGAAACAACGAGCCCGCTTCGCTCTGCAATCTGTGTCATGTTACTGTTCGAACATGAAGCAACGAGGTCGCTTCGCTCGCAAGCCGCGTCACGTTACTATTCGATCGTTAAACAACGAGCCAGCTTCGCTCGCTCGCAATCTGTGTTGTGTTACTCTATGGGTTTTCACTAACATTTCTGCCCTGAGCTGGCTGCTGAAAATTTACAAAGAAGCGACTCACTCTGTTGGTCTGTGGCGCGCCCCTAATCCCTAATCCCTTCTTGCCCTTCTTCTTCCCTTGCCGCTTGCTGTAGCTGTATACATACATGTACAGTATAGGTATATAGACTCACTTTGTTGGTCTGCAGCACCCTAATCCCGTCTTGCCCTTCTTCTTCCCTTGCCGCTTGCTGTAGCTGTATACATACATGTGTACAGTAGGTATATAGACTCACTTTGTTGGTCTGTGCGTCCCTAATCCCGCTTCTTGCCCTTCTTCTTCCTTGCCGCTTGCTGTAGCTGTATACATACATGTGTACAGTATAGGTATATAGACTCACTTTGTTGGTCTGTGGTACCCCTAATCCCGCTTCTTGCCCTTCTTCTTCCCTTGCCGCTTGCTGTAGCTGTATACATACATGTGTACAGTAGGTATATAGACTCACTTTGTTGGTCTGTGCACTCCCTAATCCCTTCTTGCCCTCTTCTTCCCTTGCCGCTTGCCAGCTGTATACATACATGTGTACAGTATAGGTATATAGACTCACTTTGTTGGTCTGTGTGTCCCTAATCCGCTTCTTGCCCTTCTTCTTCCCTTGCTGCTTGCTGTAGCTGTATACATACATGTGTACAGTATAGGTATATAGACTCACTTTGTTGGTCTGTGTCCCTAATCCGCTTCTTGCCCTTCTTCTTCCTTGTTGCTTGCTGTAGCTGTATACATACATGTGTATATGTATATAGACTCACTTTGTTGGTCTGTGCGTCCCTAATCCCGCTTCTTGCTCTTCTTCTTCCCTTGCTGCTTGCCTGTACATGTGTACAGTATAGGTATATAGACTCACTTTGTTGGTCTGTATAATCCTGCTTACTTTCTCTTTATGCCCTATAGGTTGGTGTATAGTATACATACATTTGTGTATGGTGCTGGCTGCAGCACGTACCACCCCTAGTAGTGTCCTAATCCGCTTCTTGCCCTTCTTCTTCCCTTGCTGCATGCAGCTGCATACATGCATAGTGTGTATAGACTTTGTATAGCTAATGTCTTCTCTGCTGCTTGTGTGCGCCGCATACATGCAGTATATAGACTCACTTGTTGGTCTGTGCGCGCCGCCGCGCCCTAACCCGCTTCTGCTTCTTCCTCCTGCCTTGGTAGCCTCGTGCATGTTCACTATCGACACTATGAAGTACACCACCATTGCTAGCACGAACTTCTCGAGCAAACTTGATAGTACGGAACCCTGTAATAGAGAAGAAATTCGTTAAAAAATCAGTAAGTACGTAAATAATGCTAATGGTAGCACTAATTCAGTTTCATCTTTGAAACAAATCACAAATTATACAGGCAAGAATACACACACCTTTTATTTAACTGACATAGCTTATGACGGCCGTAAAAGGGTCGTTATCACCACGCTTGACAAATTTTTAAGAATCGCTGTTTTTAATAAGCGTGTCGAAACATTTAAATCTTGTGTTCATAAATCGCTTCTTACGAAACCCGCGGGAAATGGGGTGATTCTTAGAGTATAAATAAGCAAGCTATAGAGTGCACGTATCGCCCCACGCCGTACTATCAAACGTAAGCAGTTGTTCCGTGGACACCGACGTCAAATGTATGAGAAGTAATAGAGGTTGTTTTACTACTGCTAATCTTTCTCACTTTTTAGGCGCACTCTAGAGCTTGCCTTTGTATACATAAGGTGTTCTTTAATTCACTGCAAATATGGGGTGAAATTTTACTAGTGACCGATAGCGAAAACTCAGAACCGGCTGGTGATAAGGAACAACTTTCCCCAAGGAACATAGGTCGAAATCCGAAAAAAAATTTTGGTCCTCCCATACAAACTTGCCGATCAGCTGATTTCAGTTACTATGGGAGGTCAAATTTTTTTTTCGTATTTCGACCTATGTTCCTTGGGGAAAGTTGTTCCATATCACCAGCCGATTCTAAGTTTTCGCTATCGGTCACTAGTAAAATTTCATCCTATATTTTTAGGGCATCTACTCGTGAAACTGAAAAGTTGTTCATTCAGTTTCACAAGTAGAACATAGCCTGAAAATATTTGCAGTGAATTTAATAGGACCTTATATATAGGTACTCTAAGGGTGATGTTCTTCAAAACCGACACCACAAGACAAATCTTACCTGGTTATCGCTGGGAGCGGCGTTGTCGTTTTTATGTAACCTCGACTTCTGGTTTCTGAGGAACTCTAGTAAGGGCGCTTCTAGTTTCGGCCCCACGTACGGTATTCTCTCCACCCATTGGAGGACTTGACTGTGGACAAACAAGTAAGACATTTTATTTGAGAATTACCAGATTAAGAAACTATTTTTTGGTGTTCAGTAAAAAGTAGATGATTCATCTGTGTACCAAATTTCATCCGAATCCATTAATTTTTTTGAACACAAACACACACATAGAAATTATCGAAATTTTAATATAACTATAAATACAAATTCGATACTAGGGTCCATAAGAGACCCAGTCCTTGAGGCATCCCGATACAGTCAGCGCATATGTCCTTTGACGGGGCTTATTTGTAAAAAAATATTAGTCGGTATATTCAGTCGAGACTAGTACGTTTTGTATGGGAAATTCAATACTTTGTTTTTTTCATTTTACGACCTATGTTTCTTTGAAAAAGTTATTCAGTTGCACGAGTAGGTAATATAAAACATTGTTATTATATAACACTGTTATAAAAACGAACCAGAATGCCCTGAATGGCACCAAGAACTGACCACAAGTTAGACCAGCTAGATCGAAAAGTAAAAAAGAAACTACACTTACCCAACTAAAGTTTCATTGAAAGCGATGATGACAAACATCTTCTGTATGTGCATCTTGATGACCGCCTTTCTTATGACCGTGGCTCCGAAGAACGTCCAGAATGGCATAACCATATTAGCTACAACAGTCCACATATGCCTCCCCTTATCGGGGGGTGTTGCCAAACACCCTTGGCAGGCGGATTAGCGAGAGCAGTTTACAGGGAACGCTGCTGCCCATTCCCTGGATGAATGTTCCTTACTTGCTATTTACGACACCCACGGGTAGAATTGGGGTGATGCTATTCTAAGCCAGCGTGATGCTATTCTAAGCCGGCATCACACGGCATTTCCAGAATGGCACCAAGAAGTGACTACAAGTTAAACCAGCTAGGTCAAATAATGGGTATAGAAACTAAACTCACCCAACTAAAGTTTCATTGAATGCAATGATGACAAACATCTTCTGTATGTGCATTTTGATGACTGCTTTGCCTATGACCGTGGCTCCGAAGAACGTCCAGAATGGCACCAAGAAGTGACCACAAGTTAGACCAGCTAGGTCGAATAGTGGGTTAGGAACTGACGCGCAGGCCAAAATGCCTGCGAAACCGACGCGTTGGACTAGCTTTTGCACCATCACTTTGGCCCTGGAAATAGAAAAAAGAGGGTTTAAAGCAAGAATAAAGTGTTCTGACTGAATATTTAAATGGTGGTTTTATGCGTGAGTGGTTGGATAGGCAATCGGGACCGGTTGCAGTCTATGATTGTAATGTAATGTTCACTTCACATTTAAAACATTAACATTTACCGCCACAACAGTACACAGCTGGACATGGGCCTCACTGTATTGGGGTTATTATTACCATTCTCATTTCGCTTTTTAGGTGGATTGGCGAGCGTAGTGCAAGATATTGCATTCACTGAGAACGCTGCTGTCCATTTCCTAGTTGATTTTTGCGACACGCACAGGTAGAATTGGGGATATGCATTTCAAAGCCGGCATCACACGTAAAGATTGCAGACGTGAAAGTTAATGACCACTTAGGCCCTCGATATGTCCGATAGCGACGCCAAAACTGTCTTAACAAATATCTTCCTGTCATCACCCATGAGGAGTCCCGTAGGTCCCGTCGCCATGGCTACTGACCTGCCGGTCCTGGAGTCGTCCTGCACCGCCAGCTCGGCGACATGTCCGCCGGACAGCCTGGCGGCGCGCGCCATGAAGTACGGCGGCAGCTCGCCCAGCGCCGTGCCGATGCCCCACATCATGGACTCCACGCGCACCTTCGCCATGATGTTCCATATCGACACCGTGTTGCTCGGGTCGATCACCTCCGGGCAGATTATGCTGCGGATAACGAAATGTTTATATTCATTTTGAGTATATGGCTGTGGCCCCAAATAGAGAATACGACAATCTCGACACGAGACCCCAAGGCCGGCGTACATGTAGTTGATACGCCACAGGTAACACAGGTAACTCAAGGCCGGCTACGCCGGCATATAGAGGGTACGTCAATCTTGGCGCAGGTAACTCAAGGCCGGCAACGCCGGCATATAGAGGGTACGTCAATCTCGGGGCAACAGGTATTAAGTAAAGTAGTAGTCTCACTCGTTGGGATAGGGTGGTTGCGGGAAGTTGAGCGCGCCGCACTCGTAGGCGGCGAGCGTGACGCGCGCGATGTGCGGCCCGAGGTACAGCAGGAACGTGCAAGCCGGTGCCGAGACCCACGCTGCTATATCATCACCCCGCTATATCACACCCACGCTGCATCACACCCGCGCTGCTGGTACAGTATAACAAGTAACAAGTAGTCTCACCTCGTTGGGATAGTGGTTGCGGGAAGTTGAGCGCGCCGCACTCGTAGGCGGCGAGCGTGACGCGCGCGATGTGCGGCCGAGGTACAGCAGGAACGTGTGCAAGCCGGTGCCGACCCACGCTGCTATATCACACCCACGCTGCTATATCACACCCACGCTGCTATATCACACCCGCGCCGTGCTGGTACACAGTATAACAAGTAACAAGTAGTCTCACCTCGTTGGGATAGGGTGGTTGCGGGAAGGAGCGCGCCGCACTCGTAGGCGGCGAGCGTGACGCGCGCGATGTGCGGCCCGAGGTACAGCAGGAATGCAAGCCGGTGCCGAGACCCACGCTGCTATCACACCCACGCTGCATCACACCCACGCTGCTATATCACACCCGCGCTGCTAGTACACAGTATAACAAGTAACAAGTAGTCTCACTCGTTGGGATAGGGTGGTTGGGGAGCTGAGCGCGCCGCACTCGTAGGCGGCGAGCGTGACGCGCGCGATGTGCGGCCCGGAGGCAGCAGGAACGTGTGCCGGTGCCGAGACCCACGCTGCATCACACCCGCGCTGCTATATCACACCCACGCTGCTATATCACACCCGCGCTGCTATATCACACCCGCGCTGCTATCACACCCACGCTGCTATATCACACCCACGCTGCTATATCACACCCACGCTGCTATATCACACCCGCGCTAGTGGTACACAGTATAACAAGTAACAAGTAGTCTCACTGCTGGGATAGGGTGGTTGGGGTTGAGCGCGCCGCACTCGTAGGCGGCGAGCGTGACGCGCGCGATGTGCGGCCCGAGGTACAGCAGGAACGTGCGGGTGCCGAGACCCACGCTGCTATATCACACCCACGCTGCCATATCACACCCACGCTGCTATATCACACCCGCGCTGCTATATCACACCCACGCTGCTATATCACACCACGCTGCATATCACACCCACGCTGCACACCCACGCTGCTATATCACACCCACGCTGCTATATCACACCCGCGCTGCTAGTACACAGTATAACAAGTAACAAGTAGTCTCACCTCTGGGATAGGGTGGTTGCGAAGTTGAGCGCGCCGCACTCGTAGGCGCGCGAGTGACGCGCGCGATGTGCGGCCTGGAGGCAGTGGCAGGAACGTGCCGGTGCCGAGACCCACGCTGCTATCACACCCACGCTGCTATATCACACCCACGCTGCTATATCACACCCACGCTGCATATCACACCCACGCTGCTATATCACACCCGCGCTGCTAGTACAGTATAACAAGTAACAAGTAGTCTCACTCGTTGGGATAGGTGGTTGCGGTTGAGCGCGCCGCACTCGTAGGCGGCGAGCGTGACGCGCGCGATGTGCGGCCCGAGGTACAGCAGGAACGTGCAAGCCGGTGCCGAGACCCACGCTGCTATATCACACCCACGCTGCTATATCACACCCACGCTGCTATATCACACCCGCGCTGCTAGTACACAGTATAACAAGTAACAAGTAGTCTCACCTGTTGGGATAGGTGGTTGGGAAGTTGAGCGCGCCGCACTCGTAGGCGGCGAGCGTGACGCGCGCGATGTGCGGCCGAGGTACAGCAGGAACGTGCAAGCCGGTGCCGAGACCCACGCTGCTATATCACACCCACGCTGCTATATCACACCCACGCTGCATATCACACCCGCGCTGCTATATCACACCCACGCTGCTATATCACACCCACGCTGCTATATCACACCCACGCTGCTATATCACACCCACGCTGCTATATCACACCCACGCTGCTATATCACACCCGCGCTGCAGTACACAGTATAACAAGTAACAAGTAGTCTCACCTCGTTGGATAGGGTGGTTGCGGGGTTGAGCGCGCCGCACTCGTAGGCGGCGAGCGTGACGCGCGCGATGTGCGGCCCGAGGTAGCAGCAGGAACGTGCAAGCCGGTGCCGAGACCCACGCTGCTATATCACACCCACGCTGCTATATCACACCCACGCTGCTATATCACACCCACGCTGCTATCACACCCACGCTGCTATATCACACCCACGCTGCTAGTACACAGTATAACAAGTAACAAGTAGTCTCACTCGTTGGGATAGGGTGGCGGGAAGTTGAGCGCGCCGCACTCGTAGGCGGCGCGTGACGCGCGCGATGTGCGGCCCGAGGTACAGCAGGAACGTGCAAGCCGGTGCCGAGACCACGCTGCCATATCACACCCACGCTGCTATATCACACCCACGCTGCTATATCACACCCACGCTGCATCACACCCACGCTGCTATATCACACCCACGCTGCTATATCACCCACGCTGCTATATCACACCCACGCTGCTATATCACACCCACGCTGCTATATCACACCCACGCTGCCATATCACACCCACGCTGCTATATCACACCCACGCTGCTATATCACCCACGCTGCTATATCACACCCGCGCTGCTAGTACACAGTATAACAAGTAACAAGTAGTCTCACTCTGTTGGGATAGGGTGGTTGCGGAAGTTGAGCGCGCCGCACTCGTAGGCGGCGAGCGTGACGCGCGCGATGTGCCGGAGGTACAGCAGGAACGCCGGTGCCGAGACCCACGCTGCTATCACACCCACGCTGCTATATCACACCCACGCTGCTATATCACACCCGCGCTGCTAGTACATGTATAACAAGTAACAAGTAGTCTCACTCTGGGATAGGTGGTTGCGGGAAGCGAGCGCGCCGCACTCGTAGGCGGCGAGCGTGACGCGCGCGATGCGGCCCGAGGTACAGCAGGAACGTGCAAGCCGGTGCCGAGACCCACGCTGCTATATCACACCCACGCTGCTATTCCACCCACGCTGCTATATCACACCCACGCTGCTATATCACACCCACGCTGCTATATCACACCCACGCTGCTATATCACACCCACGCTGCTATATCACACCCGCGCTGCTAGTACACAGTATAACAAGTAACAAGTAGTCTCACTCGTTGGGATAGGTGGTGCGGTGTTGAGCGCGCCGCACTCGTAGGCGGCGAGCGTGACGCGCGCGATGTGCGGCCCGGAGGTACAGCAGGAACGTGCCGGGCCGAGACCCACGCTGCTATATCACACCCACGCTGCTATATCACACCCACGCTGCTATATCACACCCGCGCTGCTAGTACACAGTATAACAAGTAACAAGTAGTCTCACTCGTTGGGATAGGGTGGTTGCGGGAAGTTGAGCGCGCCGCACTCGTAGGCGGCGAGCGTGACGCGCGCGATGTGCGGCCCGAGGTACAGGCAGTGTGCAAGCCGGTGCCGAGACCCACGCTGCTATATCACACCCACGCTGCTATATCGCCACCCACGCTGCTATATCACACCCGCGCTGCTAGTACACAGTATAACAAGTAACAAGTAGTCTCACTCGTTGGGATAGGGTGGTTGCGGGAAGTTGAGCGCGCCGCACTCGTAGGCGGCGAGCGTGACGCGCGCGATGTGCGGCCCGAGGTACAGCAGGAACGTGCAAGCCGGTGCCGAGACCCACGCTGCTATATCACACCCACGCTGCTATATCACACCCACGCTGCCATATCACACCCACGCTGCTAGTACACAGTATAACAAGTAACAAGTAGTCTCACTGTTGGGATAGGGTGGTTGCGGGAAGTTGAGCGCGCCGCACTCGTAGGCGGCGAGCGACGCGCGCGATGTGCGGCCCGAGGTACAGCAGGAACGTGCAAGCCGGTGCCGAGACCCACGCTGCTATATCACACCCACGCTGCTATATCACACCCACGCTGCTATATCACACCCGCGCTAGTACACAGTATAACAAGTAACAAGTAGTCTCACTCGTTGGGATAGGTGGTTGCGGGAAGTTGAGCGCGCCGCACTCGTAGGCGGCGAGCGTGACGCGCGCGATGTGCGGCCCGAGGTACAGCAGGAACGTGCGCCGGTGCCGAGACCCACGCTGCTATATCACACCCACGCTGCCACATCACACCCACGCTGCTATATCACACCCACGCTGCTATATCACACCCACGCTGCTATATCACACCCACGCTGCTATATCACACCCACGCTGCTATATCACACCCACGCTGCTATATCACACCCACGCTGCTATATCACACCCACGCTGCTATATCACACCCACGCTGCTATATCACACCCGCGCTGCTAGTACACAGTATAACAAGCAACAAGTAGTCTCACCTGCTGGGATAGGGTGGTTGCGGGAAGTTGAGCGCGCCGCACTCGTAGGCGGCGAGCGTGACGCGCGCGATGTGCGGCTCGAGGCAGCAGGAACGTGCAAGCCGGTGCCGAGACCCACGCTGCTATATCACACCCACGCTGCTATATCACACCCACGCTGCTATCACACCCGCGCTGCCAGTACACAGTATAACAAGTAACAAGTAGTCTCACTCGTTGGGATAGGTGGTTGCGGGAAGTTGAGCGCGCCGCACTCGTAGGCGGCGAGCGTGACGCGCGATGTGCGGCCCGAGGCACAGCAGGAACGTGTGCAAGCCGGTGCCGAGACCCACGCTGCCATATCACACCCACGCTGCTATATCACACCCACGCTGCTATATCACACCCACGCTGCCATATCACACCCACGCTGCTATATCACACCCACGCTGCATATCACACCCACGCTGCTATATCACACCCACGCTGCTATATCACACCCACGCTGCTATATCACACCCACGCTGCTATATCACACCCACGCTGCTATATCACACCCGCGCTGCTAGTACACAGTATAACAAGTAACAAGTAGTCTCACTCTGGGATAGGGTGGTTGTGAAGCTGGAGCCGCACCTCGTAGGCGGCGAGCGACGCGCGCGATGTGCGGCCCGGAGGTACAGCAGGAACGTGTGCAAGCCGGTGCCGAGACCCACGCCTATATCACACCCACGCTGCATATCACACCCACGCTGCTATATCACCCACGCCATGGTGCACAGTATAACAAGTAACAAGTAGTCTCACCGTTGGGATAGGGTGGTTGCGGGAAGTTGAGCGCGCCGCACTCGTAGGCGGCGAGCGTGACGCGCGCGATGTGCGGCCCGAGGTACAGCAGGAACGTGTGCAAGCCGGTGCCGAGACCCACGCTGCTATATCACACCCACGCTGCTATATCACACCCACGCTGCTATATCACACCCGCGCTGCTAGTACACAGTATAACAAGTAACAAGTAGTCTCACTCGTTGGGATAGGGTGGTTGCGGGAAGTTGAGCGCGCGCACTCGCAGCGCGCGCGCTCGTAGGCGGCGAGCGTGACGCGCGCGATGTGCGGCCCGAGGTACGCAGGAACGTGTGCCGGTGCCGAGACCACGCCGCTATATCACACCCACGCTGCCATCACACCCACGCTGCTATATCACACCCGCGCTGCTAGTACACAGTATAACAAGTAACAAGTAGTCTCACTCGTTGGGATAGGGTGGTTGCGGGAAGTTGAGCGCGCCGCACTCGTAGGCGGCGAGCGTGACGCGCGCGATGTGCGGCCCGAGGTACAGCAGGAACGTGTGCAAGCCGGTGCCGAGACCCACGCTGCTATATCACACCCGCGCTGCTAGTACACAGTATAACAAGTAACAAGTAGTCTCACTCGTTGGGATAGGGTGGTTGCGGGAAGTTGAGCGCGCCGCACTCGTAGGCGGCGAGCGTGACGCGCGCGATGTGGCCCGAGGTACAGCAGGAACGTGTGCCGGTGCCGAGACCCACGCTGCTATATCACACCCACGCTGCTATATCACACCCACGCTGCTATATCACACCCACGCTGCCATATCACACCCACGCTGCTATATCACACCCACGCTGCTATATCACACCCGCGCTGCTAGTACACAGTATAACAAGCAACAAGTAGTCTCACCTGTTGGGATAGGGTGGTTGCGGGGTTGAGCGCGCCGCACTCGTAGGCGGCGAGCGTGACGCGCGCGATGTGCGGCCTGAGGTACAGCAGAACGCGCCGGTGCCGAGACCCACGCTGCTATATCACACCCACGCTGCTATATCACACCCACGCTGCTATATCACACCCGCGCTGCTATATCACACCCACGCTGCTATATCACACCCACGCTGCTATATCACACCCACGCTGCTATATCACACCCACGCTGCTATATCACACCCACGCTGCTATATCACACCCGCGCTGCTAGTACACAGTATAACAAGTAACAAGTAGTCTCACTCGTTGGGATAGGGTGGTTGCGGGAAGTTGAGCGCGCCGCACTCGTAGGCGGCGAGCGTGACGCGCGCGATGTGCGGCCCGAGGTACAGCAGGAACGTGTGCAAGCCGGTGCCGAGACCCACGCTGCTATATCACACCCACGCTGCTATATCACACCCACGCTGCTATATCACACCCACGCTGCTATATCACACCCACGCTGCTATATCACACCCACGCTGCTATATCACACCCACGCTGCTATATCACACCCACGCTGCTATATCACACCCGCGCAGCTATATCACACCCACTGCTATATCACACCCACGCTGCTATCACACCCACGCTGCTATATCACACCCACGCTGCTATATCACACCCACGCTGCCATATCACACCCACGCTGCTATATCACACCCACGCTGCTATATCACACCCACGCTGCTATATCACACCCGCGCGCAGTGCAGTACAACAAGTAACAACAAGTAGTCTCACCTGTTGGGATAGGGTGGTTGCGGAAGTTGAGCGCGCCGCACTCGTAGGCGGCGAGCGTGACGCGCGCGATGTGCGGCCGAGGTACAGCAGGAACGTGCAAGCCGGTGCCGAGACCCACGCTGCTATATCACACCCACGCTGCTATATCACACCCTCGCTGCTATCACTCACCCACTGTGCTATACCACACCCACGCTGCTATATCACACCCACGCTGCTATATCACACCCACGCCTGCATCACACCCACGCTGCTATATCACACCCACGCTGCTATATCACACCCACGCTGATATATCACACTCACGCTGCTATATCACACCCACGCTGCTATATCACACCCACGCTGCTATATCACACCCACGCTGCCATCACACCCACGCTGCTATATCACACCCACGCTGCCATATCACACCCACGCTGCTATCACACCCACGCTGCTATATCACACCCACGCCGCATATCACACCCACGCTGCTATATCACCCACGCTGCTATATCACACCCCCGCTGCTATATCACACCCGCGCTAGTACACAGTATAACAAGTAACAAGTAGTCTCACCTGCCGAGGTGGCGGAAGTTGAGCGCGCCGCACTCGTAGGCGGCGAGCGTGACGCGCGCGATGTGCGGCCGGAGGTACAGCAGAACGTGCAAGCCGGTGCCGAGACCCACGCTGCTATCACACCCACGCTGCTATATCACACCCACGCTGCTATATCACACCCACGCCGCTATATCACACCCGCGCTGCCATATCACACCCACGCTGCTATATCACACCCACGCTGCATATCACACCCACGCTGCTATATCACACCCGCGCTGCTATATCACACCCACGCTGCCATATCACACCCACGCTGCTATATCACACCCACGCTGCTATATCACACCCACGCCATATCACACCCACGCTGCTATATCACACCCGCGCTGCTATATCACACCCGCGCTGCTATATCACACCCACGCTGCTATATCACACCCACGCTGCTATATCACACCCACGCTGCTATATCACACCGCGCTGCTATATCACACCCGCGCTGCTATATCACACCCGCGCCATATCAAACCCACGCTGATATATCACACACACGCTGCTATATCACACCCACGCTGCTATATCACACCCGCGCTGCTATATCACACCCACGCTTATATCACACCCACGCTGCTATATCACACCCGCGCCATATCACACCCACGCTGCCATATCACACCCACGCCGCTATATCACACCCACGCTGCTATATCACACCCGCGCGTTATATCACACCCGCGCTGCATATCACACCCACGCTGCTATATCACACCCACGCTGCTATATCACACCCACGCTGCTATATCACACCCGCGCTGCCATATCACACCCACGCTGCTATATCACACCCACGCCGCTATATCACACCCACGCTGCTATATCACACCCACGCTGCCATCACACCCACGCTGCTATATCACACCCACGCTGCTATATCACACCCACGCTGCTATATCACACCCACGCTGCTATATCACACCCACGCTGCTATATCACACCCGCGCTGCTAGTACACAGTATAACAAGTAACAAGTAGTCTCACTCGTTGGGATAGGGTGGTTGCGGGGTTGAGCGCGCACTCGTAGGCGGCGAGCGTGACGCGCGCGATGTGCGGCCCGAGGTACAGCAGGAACGTGCAAGCCGGTGCCGAGACCCACGCTGCTATATCACACCCACGCCTATATCACACCCACGCCGCTATATCACACCCGCGCCTAGTACACAGTATAACAAGTAACAAGTAGTCTCACCGTTGGGATAGGGTGGTTGCGGGAAGTTGAGCGCGCCGCACTCGTAGGCGGCGAGCGTGACGCGCGCGATGTGCGGCCCGAGGTACAGCAGGAACGTGTGCAAGCCGGTGCCGAGACCCACGCTGCTATATCACACCCACGCTGCTATATCACACCCACGCTGCTATATCACACCGCGCGCTATATCACACCCACGCTGCTATATCACACCCACGCTGCTATATCACACCCACGCTGCTATATCACACCCGCGCCAGCTGGTACAGTATAACAAGTAACAAGTAGTCTCACCTGTTGGGATAGGTGGTTGCGGAAGCTGAGCGCGCCGCACCTGTAGGCGGCGAGCGTGACGCGCGATGTGCGGCCCGAGGTACAGCAGGAACGTGCAAGCCGGTGCCGAGACCCACGCTGCTATATCACACCCACGCTGCTATATCACACCCACGCTATATCACACCCGCGCTGCTAGCACAGTATAACAAGCAACAAGTAGTCTCACTCGTTGGATAGGGTGGTTGCGGGAAGTTGAGCGCGCCGCACTCGTAGGCGGCGAGCGTGACGCGCGCGATGTGCGGCCCGAGGTACAGCAGGAACGTGCAAGCCGGTGCCGAGACCCACGCTGCTATCACACCCACGCTGCTATATCACACCCACGCTGCTATATCACACCCGCGCTGCTAGCATACAGTATAACAAGTAACAAGTAGTCTCACTCGTTGGGATAGGGTGGTTGCGGAAGTTGAGCGCGCCGCACTCGTAGGCGGCGAGCGTGACGCGCGCGATGTGCGGCCCGAGGTACAGCAGGAACGTGTGCAAGCCGGTGCCGAGACCCACGCTGCTGCACACGCCCAGCACCACCCACCAGCCCCACCACGCTAGCGTTGATACTGCTTCCTGGAAAATTTAATTAACCGATTTCAAAGGGAGTTCTTCGACAGACAGTTTAGACTGCACCCTTTTGTGTGACACTGAGTCTTTAATGTCACACAAGAGAGCGCGGCATAGTGCTAAGCGGTATTTTAACGTTACACCAAAGACCTTATATACTAACAGGACACCATAAGACTTTGTGTAGCTTAGCGATGCGGAGAGAAAAGAACGAGCCAAAAGAGATAGCTTATAAGAGAGCCCTTTGTCCCTTTCTAAACTTGCCACCTAAAAAATATGTTTTAATAGTAGATTTCGGAGAATAGGGGATAGTGTACCGAAAAGTATGCAGGCATGATCAGATCATTAAACTGAACAACTTTTTCTATAAAGGTAAACGAGAAAATATTTAAAATAGATCACATTACCAGCTCGTAACAAAATACCGACATTTTAAAAACTGTCTAGTAGCTTCCTTACTACTATTTTGGCAACACCGTGATTAACGAATCACAGCAGTTTTTTTTTCTGTAGGGTGTCCATAAAAAACCCCTGTATTTTAGATAGATAAGTAAAAATAAATAATACTTACATGTACATAGGCTTGATGTGGCCCGCTAACGTAGTATGATACTGCTATACTTGATATAGCTAACACTATTGATAGAGCTAATATTCTATATGCTAGTAACCTGAAACAAAAAATAAAGAACATTAAAATCTCGGTCAGGCCAAAGTAGGGAATTCCCTGCCGGCGGATCTGTTTCCGAAACATTATAACTTGGGTCTTTTCAAGGCAAGAGTGAATAGCAGACAAATGCGGGCCTATCTTATAAAAAAAAAGCCAAAGTAACCCGTTAATCCTATCTATCACCTCACCTCTCGTCCAGGAATATTTATTTATAATTATTATTTATATAGGTCACTCAGGTATTGAGAAACAAAACAACATTCGCAACGGCAATATAGGTGACTTTAATTCCCAATTGCCACCAGGGCACGACCTTCGGGAGGCAAATGGGAATAACGTTTTACAGCTTGCTAGTAACTTACAAATTTTTTATAAAAGTAAATAAATTTTTTAAAAAGAAATATATTATAACTGTGAATTTCTTATTTTCAATAATATAGATACCTACGTCAACAAATATTTCGTGATATCGTGTGAAAAGTATATAATATTAGAATAAGATCAAAAGATAGCAATGATATTTTGTTTTCTATTCTCTTATCTCCTAAAATAAACAAGATTTATTCTGTCAACAAAGATAGATTCTGGCAAAAGCTTGGCTAAAGATAATAGTAGGAAGTAATGCGTATTATCTTAATCGATTTGCACTCGCAAACACTGATGATAAAACATGTCAGAATTATTAATTTAATAGTAACGACGCGAAAAGTTAATGGTTGCTTGTTTAGACTTTGGCAAAACGCCTGATCAGCATTATATCTAGTTGTCGTCTTGATAATACCCAGTTACTAGTTTCAGTTTTTCTAGAACTGTTGGCTACTGATCTAACTAAAATAAAGAAGTGTTGGAAATGAAAGAGAAAAATAAGATTCTAGTATGACTCAAATAACAATGAATATAGGTAGAATTGTTGTAATTGTTTTCTACAGATTTCTACAGTTCATGTTTTTGCAGATTTATCTTGGTGGTAAATTGAATGTAAAAACTGTGAGAAACTTTCGTGGTCACGCATAATATTACGAAATATTTGATAAGGAATTCTGTCGCACCACGAAGATAGATTTTTAAATTGTCAGTTTATAATAATTAATTATGATTTAATAATCTTTGAAGGCCCATGTCCAGCAGTGGACTGTTATGGCTGTAAGTAAAGGTAATGTAATTACTGGTGTCTTATCGTCTTTATTGGCAACATTATCGATGCTTGTAACTGAGACTTACCTTTGTAAACCCGTAGTGCAGAGTATAAAAAGTTCCCGGAAGAAGTATTCTAATGTGGTGAAGGGCCTCCGCCACAATACGAGGCTATCTGTGTCCATGGCGCTGCCTTTGCTTCTATTGCTGAAATAATAAACAAAAGTACTTTTTAAAAAATAACTACTTTACTATTTTACTTGCAAAAATATTGAAAAGTAAAAACATTTTGGGACTGACTTCGAGTATGGTGTCTACTGTGAAAGGCGCCAAACGATGGGTAACGCGTACCTATACATCATCACAACACATCAGCCCATAGTAGTCCACTGTTGGACATAGGCCTCTCCAAGGGTACGCCACAAGGCACGATCCATTTTCAAGGATATCGATACAAGAAATATGAAATAGGCTTGTGTTGAGGAATCTCTTCTCGGAAAAGTCTGTTCCTATGAAAATAGCTCTGCTATCAAAATATGAATAAATATTAGACTCTTGACAAAGTTGACGAAGCGTCAAAATTAATTACTTGCGACCTCGAATAAAGTTTCTCCTATCTCCAGCTCATTCTGTTCAGTAGGTAACGGTACATTTGTAAAATTTCAGCCAGTATGTAAATCTTGTTAAGTATATAGTCCATTCAAAATCATAGTGTCATAACCAGCCTAAGCGGGAGGCCAAGTTACGTGGTCGCGTAGTATCTAAATATTGCGACCAGCGTAACTTGGCCTCCCGCTAAGGCTGGCATGTCATTTCATAACACTATGATCTAGTACAGTGTAGTCTAGGTAGGTATGTACCTGATTTCCCTAGGATGTGGAGTGTGCAATCCGTTGCGCGCGCGCTGCTCGTCGGAACGCACGGCCGCCGCCAGCTTGTAGTACCCGAGCCGGGCGAGCTACGGAAAAAAATATACTTATAAAGTAAACTAATATTCTAAAGCGGATAGTTTTTTTTCTTTTCCGAAAGTACTAGACCGATTTCAAAAATTCTTCGCCATCAGAAAGTTGCAACATCCCTGAATGACATGGGCAACTTTTTACGTCAGGAAAATGCTTTATTTTTACGGCAAGCAGCGGGTGAAACGGCTGAGACGAACTCTAGTTAATGATAAATAAGATATAGGTAGTATGGAGCAGAGTGCGGAGGTATAAAGCATAACGTTACGATAATTCTTATCTAAATTACGAAAAAGTTTATCTTTTATTACGAAAAGTTTTTAAGCTTTAAAATTCAGACATCTTATTCGACTAAAATGTCTCCTGAAGACAACACTAAGGTCATAGAGAGCTATTTAGTTGCTGTAAGAGACTAAAACAAAGACCTAAGACAAAATAGAAGGTGAAAAAGGAAGTATCGTGTTACCATCATAATAAAATAACGTTTAGGAAACAAGGAAGGCCTTCGAAGAATATTGCGTTAACATACTTTTTGCCATGTAAGGATTAATCATGAGCATACCAAGTTGCTAAAGAAATACTAAGGAATTGATCTGAAGTATGGTATTTAAGACTTAACTATTGTTTACAAGCCGTGTGGTAGGTAGCGGCTAAGAATACAGCCAGTGCCTCCCCTAGTCCACTCAGGGTGTTTCGTAAAGGGCGACGTAGAGTTTTTCAGCTTGGCTGAACATCTGTCGACTATGGTCGGTCAACCGCATGCGATGATACTTGGACAATCAACAATACAATATAACAATACCTTTCCAAAAGAGGGTTGGTCAGGTGTGGTCAGGCAGGTCATAAGCATAGCCAAATCCTTTTGCTACATGATTTCGTGTTTTAACAAATCATGTTGCTCTCACCCCAGCTGATTTGGGATGATTTAAGATTTTACTATAGTAAACTGGCAGTCAACGTAACAGATAGAAAGTGGTGACTGATTGCCACATACGCTACGGGTATTGCATTTGCAAGTTATTTCAATTGGATTGTAAACGTACAGTCTGTTATTGCGACAATAATACTTCTAAGAAGCTCAATAAACACGCCATGGTGGCGAGGAATCTAAACCTCATACATAATGTACCTAAAGTTCATTGCAAATAGTCAGATATATGATTTGATTACAATGAAACTTTAAAAAGTTGCGCTTATTGTGAACGTGAAAATAGTTTGAGACCTCTTTGAGACGTTACAGAAAATATAAAAATAAAGAAGAAAAGTACAGTTTCGTTATGGGAAAATGACTCCGATAAAATGGCGATGGTGACCCAACCATGAATAGGTAGATTCATACACTTTTTTAAACCAGTCTTATGGTTTGTTTATCTAGAACCGTGTTGAATTCCATTAGCGCGCTCTATTCGAATGTTCTGAAATAAGCACAATGTGCGTTATATATGACATTGAAATACACACACATGTAAATGTCACGCCTTTATGCCTTGCGGGGTAGGCAGGCAGGAGGTAAACGGTCGTAAAGATGCGGTTGCCATCACCACGTCAGACAAATAATTAGATATCCGTTTAAAACAATACATCGTTTCAAAAACGTGGTGTATCACTATGAGACATGTTTTCAGCTTATAGCCTAAAATTGTAATTGTTTTTATGAAATAGAAAAACGTAACAATACTGTATTGTAGAATCGTAGGAATACTAAAAACGCGGAAACAAAATCTTTCTATCAGAGCTAGCGATAAAATTAAAAATAAACCGTCATAGCCGGCTAGCACCACGTTTATTTTGCGCGCAAGTGAAATGCGACATTCGTGAGGTGGTGACGACACACACCACGACGACATCATCGAATTAATTTCACTTTTGCTTACTTTTACACTCACCGAAGCGCTTTTACTATCGTCAGGGGCCACAAAAGTGAAACTGGTTGCGTCTGGCTTTCGTCATTTTACAATAAGTTAAAGAGTAAAAGTGAAATGGGAGGAGATAGGTGATGGCCTACACAAGCGACGATTGGCTATCGCTAGATAAAAATACTTTGTAATTTAATCAAGTAAGTAACATAAACAATACAACCTACCGGAGATACTAAAGTATAGAATTAATCCAGTATATAACATAAATAATACAACTTAGGGACGGTAGGTAACAATTAAGTATATAAAGAAACTCCAAAATTATACACACTTATTTATAACCATAACCATACCATAACAGTCACAACAGTCCACTGCTGGACATGGGCCTCCCCCTATGGGTATGGGTATTGCCATACTCACCACGCTTGGCAGGCGGATTGGCAAGCAGTGCAAGATGTTCCATTTATAGGGAACGCTGCTGCCTATTTCCTGGCTGATTATCCCTCAGTAGCACTAGTACAAAATACTTATTACTTACAAAAAAAGCTACTTATTCAACGACTATAGTAGCTACAAAAAACGTAAATTACGTGCGACGTTGGAAACCTGTATTACTTTGTGATAAAAATAAGTGAAGTTTTAGATGTGACTAACTGCAAACTCACGAAATCATTGGGAACACAAAAACTTCTAGTTAGCATGGCAAATACCAGCTTATATTGTGTAGCGGACTGTTGGGAGTTCGCGAAGCCGTTGACGATGATAATAATTTCTCAAACTTAACTACGAGTGTAGGCCATGCCCCATGTCTCGGCAACCGTAGCGTGGCTAGATAGACCGATGTGGCTTTTTTGTGTGTTGATGAAGCCTTATCTTATAGCGTACTCTGCGGGAGGCCCGGCAGTGAGCCTAAGGCTTGATTAGTTATGAATGTTGTGGATTATTATTGGAATTTTTCACCGCAAGCAGGATTTGACATCTGCGCTGCCGACGCCTCTACGGTAGAGGCTCTACCAACTAGTCTACCGCGGCTCCATCGTAGCCTGCAACTAATTTTCAACGACTAATTAATTCATTCTATACAGATGGAATGTAGCCAAAGCGATTTACGATCATCATCATCAATTCATCATCATAATCTTTATGTATGCTATCCTAAAATGCTATCCTAAAATTGCACAAGTCTCTGGTCTTTGATCCTGAAACTCAAAAAAGAAGAAGAAAGTATAAAGTTACAAATCAAACATGAATAAGAATAAGAATCTACTTTCCAAACTGCGGAAAATCAAGTGTGCATTCCTGTAACTATTTTTAACTGAGGTCTGTGTATGGCACTTGGTACTTATTTAGATCTCACTTCTTTTATAGGCGAAGCATTCCAATATTATCGAACTTGGCAGCCTTTCACATTTGTGTTTTGGGTGGGATTTCATTTATTTTTGTAAGGTTTATTTCTTATGATTAAGTTAGGTAAGGAAATATCTCATTTATACTTTACTTTGACTAAATACAAACCTTCGTAACGAATTTTAGGTCGGTACGACGATTGGAAGATATAGATAAATTTTTTGTTTTAGTTCCTTAGGGGTATGAATTTACACCTTCATTATTTTTAAAACTGACTCACACTTGGCCATTTTCAGATTTTTTCCTTTACCTTGACCTAAAGACCTACCTCCATGCCAAATTTCAAGTCAATACGACCATTGGAAGTGGTCTAGGTTTTTGATGAGTGAGTCAGTCAGTGAGTGAGTCAGTCAGTCAGTGAGTGTATAGTAAAAAAGCGATTTTCTGACGTCAATATCTCAAGACCTACAATAGGTACATTAATGAAATTTTGTATTTTAGATAAGTAAGTAGATCTCGACAGATACTAGAAATTTCATATGCGTAGTAAAATAGATTTTGAGTTACAGGTGGGTCGAACTTGGCCCGAAATGGTTCGTGTAATATAACCCACGGCCGGTGTATCGCTTTTTTAGCTCGAACTTGGCGGACACACTGCCGTGTGTCTAGATAAGATACTGTTAACTATTATACAGGGAGTAACATAAAGGTATAACAAGCCGAAAGAGGTACATGATTATAACTGAACAACTTTCCCATGGAATATGGTTCGAAATAAAAAAATTTGAACCTTCCATAGTAAATCAATTAGCTAATCGAGATATTGTCTGGGAGGACCAATTTTTTTCATATTTCGGCCCATGTTCCATGGGGAAAGTTGTTCAGTTTCATGAGTACCTTCACCTCCTTTGGGCTTGTTATACCCTTTCCGTTACTCCCGGTATACAATTTAAATGTTGTTGTTAAGCTCAAGTAAAAACACACGTAAATCTAATTTATAAAATTATTCAGAAATATTTTAACTCATTTTTCTGAGATTGAATTTACCCCATAACGTATTTTATTGAAATAAAGTGGCCATACTAGTGACGTAGGCTTGTGTTTCTCTGGGAATGTAAGACCATGTTTTATTAGACTATGATCACGCGTGCTACCGCTTGCGCGTGCGTTTATTTACCGACATTGTTTATCGCCACAGCACCGACAATAAGTAGGTATAATTAATTTTCATTACAATTGGACCAAACTACATCAATTATGTCACACGACGTCTTTTTGTCCACAAATTATGTTTCTTTGTCGTTTTAAGCATCACGATAACTTTAGATAAAAAATCAATGCTTTGGGAGGTTTTTTGATGATACTTTCTAAAATGGATAGCACTCTTTACTGAATGTAAAGAATAAAATAAACAGGTTCTCCTATTGATGGCGAGTTGCCAAGTTTCAATATAATTTTATTGCAGACCAATAATTTGCCTATGAGCTAAAAAAAATAATTGAAAAGATGACGACGTACTTTTCTATTTTATAGCATTACTTTTTGCTTGGTTTCCAATTTTCCATTGATCTAAGTATATTCGCCATTATTCTGTAAGTTAAGTACAGCAATAGGTTTTTGTTTACAGTTTTATACATACCTATTCTTCCTAAAGTAGCAAAATCGCTTCAAGAAAAAAATATTTCTTTGAAAATTCCGTCTAGTTTACCTACAGTTTCAGTAGTTTCTCTCTCATCATCACGATTCAGTTCGTGAAATTGTGACCATGAAAAGACACGTTTGACACGGTTTGATAACAGCTGTTCAAACTTTGATTTGTAATGTGTTTTATCACATTATCAGTCGCATGTCTGCGATTTGTTTGTATAGAAACATGGGAAGAAGATCACAATACTATTATAGGTAGTTTACTTAAATAGGCCACTTTAATGCGGTCTCCAGATAACTTTTATTTTTGATCTTTTGTTTTGAGCTCCAGTTCCTATCGGTTATGAAAAAAGCCTGCGTCAGTATTATACATAGGTAGTTTACATAAATATCCGGAACTGTTTCCGGAACGTTACAACCTGGGCCTTTTCAAGGCGAGAGTGAATAGGCATTGTCTGGGCGAGCATGTTCCATCATCGTCTGCATCGTTACTTAACATCAGGTGATATTACGGACAAAGGCTTACCAATTGTTTATAAAAAAAAAACCACTAGTCCGGTCCCCAGATAACTTTTATTTTTAATCTTTTGTTTTGAGATCCAGATCCTATCGGTTATGAAAAAAGCCTGCGTATCGACGCTCCCTACGTATACTAGTCAAAGTGAAAGAAAATGCTAACTGCACTGGCAAGTGCATTAGAATGTACACATTAAAACGCATCTACTGGCATTTAAATTTTTTCTAAATTCAGTGTAGTTTAGATTTTAAATCAGCCACAGACTATTCTATCTGCATTCTAAGTGCACCAAAACTTCTAAAAGTATTCGAACTGCCGCTTATCATAGTGTACCTTGTTTGCAACATTTTTAACTCGTACGAATACTACGACATCTGGCAGTACGAACATTTTTTGCTGGGGTATCGACACAATGATAGTAAATACCAATCAAGATATACTAACGTTCTTTAGCTTTTTAATCTGGAATTTCCTTTAAGTCCCAAGTTTTGTTCTAATACAACGTACACTATGCCATCTACCAGATTGAATAGTATTCGATAAATTTATAGAATAATAGAAACGCATAGTATTCTATCTGGTAGATCGAACAGTTTACTTTTGTTGTATGAAGTCACGAAGCTATTCTAACTGGTAGATGGAATAGTATACCTAAATCGCGTTTTGCTGATAAAATGACATTTAATTGAATACATTGTAAACCATACACCATACTGAAGAATTTGGAACGGACAGATGAAAAATTAAATAAATATTATTTAAATAATAATTCATCATTATTTATTAAATAATGATGAATTATTATTTATTTTCAATTAATGCAAACTGCTCAGATCAAGGTTGGTACCAAATAAATTTCACTATAGCTATCGCACATGGTCGACCACAGGGAAGGCCTTGGCCCAATCGTGGAATCGGTTAACCCTTAACTGCTTAAGAACAAAGTCGACTTGGTTCCAAAATATTATGTATTTGTAAATGGCACCGCCATAGCGTGCCATCTTTTTTCTGTACGTAATATTAATGTGTTTACAAATTTGCTGGTATAAAGCTAAGTAAAATAATAAGAATTAATTATTGGCCCACTATAATAAGACGAAAACAAAAAGGAAACAATAAAAGAAACTTATTCAGCAGATATCATACTTGCCGGCGAGGAACCTATGGCTGAAATCTCTGAAGGTCACCAAGAGCAGTGGGTTAATCTGGTCGAATCAGTGGGTCATGTCCTACAATAGTAAAAGGTGGGGCATACTTTGAAAACTGACTAGTGACCCTAACCCGGCAGTACAATCTGGCCCTGTTACTGCGAACCAGGTTGCCCACCAGCTGCTTCTTAACGGTAAACCTGGTCGCGGTGGTATCCGTCGACCTAATGCAGCCTATAACACCGTCAATACAAGCGCCAAAATTAACGACGTACACAACAACTTGTTGTTATCCAAGCGAAATGCTGAGTAACCGCCGGTTCCATGTGAGCTTGAACTCTGAAAAGAGCAGACGGTGACCACAAAAATGTATTCCAGGGTAGTGTTCTCGCACCTATCCTGTTTAACAATAACACCAATAACCAACCCCACCATCCTGCAACGAACCGGTTTATCAACGCGAATGATCTCGCTTGACATGCCAGCGAAAATATTTCGAGGACGTGGAAGGACGTCTTCGACAGCGTTAGCTAATCTAACAACCTACTATCACGAAACCCTTTTAAGGCGAAACACCACAAAACTGAATCATGCGCGTTTAACCTCCGAAATCGAGAATTTAACAAAGAGATTGATATCGTGGGGTGGTGTAGCCATTCAACATAACAACACGCCTAAATATCTAGGCATCACTTTGGACGGACACTAACTTTAAAATAAAACACTAAGTTGAAATCAGCGGCGCCTGTTCCTTCTAAAGAGACTCACCACCACCAAACGGGGCGCCTCTGCACAGCACATGTTCTTGCACCAGCAGTCTGGCTTTGTCTTTTTCGGCTGCTGAGTACGTAAGTCCGGTTTGGACTCGCCCAAACATGCGAGCCAGGTAGATGTTGCCTTGAACGAATCCGCCGAATAGTGACGGGCACATCTAAGCTGACTACACTCTCCTACCTGTACTTGCTAGCCGGATAGCCCCACCTAACGTCCGCTGATATTCTGCCTGTTGTGTCGAGAGGGTAAAACAAACGGAGGATCCCAGACACGCGTTGCATAACCACGTTTCACCACCACTGCGACCTAAGAGCCGAAAAAGCTTAATGAGTGACCTTATTCCGACACAAGGGGGCACTGTAATTGGAACAATGAATAAGAAGGTACCTCCTGACGCGTCCTAACTCCCGCCAGATGAAAAACTCCCACCTGGTGGCAACCTTCCTGGGCAGTCTGGAAGTCACCAATCGTCTCCGGATGGTGCTGGAAGTTGCCACGCAAACAAAGTAGTGTGGGGATTTTGCCAATTTAGGTGTGGTTGTGGCGCGTCCAAACCATGGACCACCTGCTGTTTCCCAATTGTCCCAACTTCAAGACTCCAAAAGAGGCGAACACAATCTACCCAGACTGGGAGATAGCGTTGTTCACCATGGTACAGCTGAACATTATGTTAAATAAATAAATAACTAATTCAGTCAGTCTCCGGGAACGACGCAGTCAGTAAAATTAACTCAGGTTTTACCATTGACACCAATGTGAACCCAAAAAAGCTGTTTAATAAAAATAACCTGTCTCATAGTAGATAATGTTTAGTCAGTACCAAATTGGTACAAATAGAATAGTATTCATAAATCAATACTTTTTGTAACAACGTATATAATTCTATTTACAAAAATATTAGATTTCTGAGTATTCACTACATAAATATATATTATTTAAATATAAAACTTAAAGAATAATGTAACACAACTGATTATTATAACTAGTCTTAAATTTTCATGTGAAAATGTCAGAGTGGAGCCTAGGTATATGAGTCTATATGGCATATTGAATAGTATGTCCAAAATAATCGGATAATATTTCAAAGAATACTATTCTATGGTAATAGAATAGTTTAACCAAAAATTGCTATATCAAGCCACGTATAGTATGCTATATGGCAGTTAGAATAGTATACGCGTATGTTAGAACACTGACTTGACCTTATAAATGTTCTATCTACAATAAAATCCAAAAATAAGCAAAATTATTTAAATATGAAGATGACATTCATGAAAATATTGTTTGAAGTTCATACTGTATGAATTTCAAGTTCGTAGGTAAATTACAAAAAAAGTTGTGACTCTTCTACGGTTTTTCGGCTCTCCTGTAAAGTAGCTATTTTTCAGTTAGCATAATGTACGTAGGGAGCGTCGGTATGGAACTTATTAGTGGAAGTGGTATGGCGGAATTAAAGTGATTGAAGTAAGCAATGTTGGTTTAGTTCTACCAAGGTTCTACCTCTATGTTAACAGAAAATCAATTTTTCCATTGTTGCGTATAAAACCAACGCGGCGTGAAATTCACAATAAATCAATTTATTTCATTGACGCATGGTAAATCTGATAGAATAATGTAAGTTAAATAATTGTTACAAGGCCGCTTTATATCATGAAAACTATATAATTTTAAATAGATTGCTTTTGTTAAATGTCAGATGATGATAAATGATAAGATAGATAACACGCACAAAAAGAGTACACAGTTAGGCGCAAACTCCACCAAAAAGACGAAGGGCATAGGACGTAAGAATGACAGTTGACAGACAAGTAATCGTCAAACATTCTTCTTAATTTTTGACGCTAGCTGTCATAGATGCGACGCTTTGGCGACGCTTGTGTGTGCCTTTGTCAATACGTTTTCATACATTTTATATGGAAACCGTTTCCAAGCGTCGCCAAAGCGTCGCGATATCAAACGTCAAGCGTCGTAGGGCATGTCCTATGTCCTCTCTGTGGAGCTTGGGGCTTAGTTTTACACCATAAACGCGGAAAATTGACATTCCTGTTTTGCACTATACCATTATTTCTTTCTACTTTCTGTGTGTAATAAATAGTTTTATTGAAAATAAAAATCAACTAGCACTGTAGGACACTAAGTCGTTAAACAACCCGATATTAAAATAAGTAAGGAGATAGGTACTTCATGTCACGACGAATAAAAGCTTGTGTAATTTTACTTTCTTACCGCAGTTATAGCTCTTAAAATCCTTATAAATAAAATTGCACATTAATAAAAGAAACTGAGTATGTATAACGTTATACAAATAAAATGAATCAGCAAAAATCATTCACGCTCGAGTGACGACCTGACGTGGCTAGCATCCAAAAACGCGATCATATTATATTCTTTGTTACAAATTAAACAAAGAAATCACTGCCACTGCAAATCAAACTCTACATACCTAAACGCAATGTTCTTTATCTGATATTTATACATACATACATACATAAATCACACCTATATCCCTTGCGGGGTAGGCAGAGCGCTAACGGCTGTAATAAACGGCCATTTACACAACGTCTGACAAAAGTTTGAGAGTCATAAAGAAGACTGCATATCGCCATAATGACAGGTGTAAGCCTGTCGCCTAAAATTGCAGTACACGTTAACTCCCAAATCCCTTAGTCGCCTCTAACGACACCCATGGGCAAGATATGGGGTGATGCTATTCTATGCCGGTACCACACGGCATAGGTATAATATTTATAGATTGTATAAGTATTAGATTCACCCGCAGCAACTCATTTTCCCCCGGGAAAAATGCGTTTTCCCTGCATGTGTTTTACATATCCACCTTCCTCTTGAATCACTCTATCTATTTCAAAAACCTGGATAAAATCCGTTAAGTGGTTTAGGAGGAGTTAGCGAGTTCCACGACAGACCGAAACGCAAAAAGCGACTTCATTTTTATACTATGTATGTATTGATTTACACAATGTGCTTTACACCCTTGACATTAGGTGTATATTTAAATGGCGTGGCTATTACGGAAATAACGTGGCGTGATCGCGCGACCGACTCTTGCGCTGGTTAGGTCCACTGACCTGTATTTGATTGATTGGGGCACGACAAGTGTGGTCACCCTATTTAAGTTACTCTATCGGACTATTTAGCTATTAGCACAGTGTTACGCTAGTAACATATAGGTAATATCATTCTCTCTCTTAGTTTGGGACACTAAGTCGTTCAACGACCCGATGAACCCTGGTGTCGGAGTTTTTCAACCGCCTCACTGCAAGTAGCAGGCCTCTGACATAGTTGTGTAACGGCCGCCATCATAGACAGCAACCGGTACCGACTGACGGCTTAACGTGCCCATCCGAAGCACGGAACCATCTTGCTTTTCGGACAATCAGGTGGTTCAGCCTGCAATGTCCTAACCAGACTGGGAACAAATTCACAAAGTGAAAATATCAACTTTGGAGTGACCCCACCGGGAATTGAACCGGAACCTTTGCGTGGCAGGCAGTCATACTTACCACTGCGCCAAATCGGCATTCTATCATTGGGTACAGTATAGTCCATTCAAAATCATAGTGTCACTACCAGCCTACGCTGGAGCCGTTATGCTGGCGCAGTATCTAAGTATTGTGACCAGCGTTACTTGGCCTTCCGCTTAGGCTGGCAGCGTTAGTTCATGACACTACGATTGCGAATGGACTACATTAGGGAACCCAGCGTTTCGTAATAGCGAATTATTAGCGGCGCGCATGCGCAGTTATAAATTATGTGATTGTCGTAATCAGCATTACCGACATTCGTCAGGGTGCTTCAACTGCGGTTCGTTTGGTCATTTGCCGACTAGATGTCTCGCATGCAGATTGCATTTTTTTATATTTTCGTTGCTGACATAAAACATGTCCAATGATTCATCAAACGATAAAAAATCATTGACGAAACTAACTAACCATTAGTCATGCCTTCCGCTTATTGATAGGTATCTCTGATGCAGAAAGTAAGCTCAGCAAAAAATTTAGTATTTTTAACGTCCCATGATGTCGAACTGCTTAGTTAATTAATAACGAACGTCACATTACCCATAAGTAAAGAGTAATATTATATGCATTCAATATTGTAATTAATTAGTGACGAATTTAGTCAGTTACCTAATCAGTTAATCACACAAAATATATACAAGAGAAACCTCAAGGCTGATTTTTTTTTATATAATTTAGTTGTAACATAGATCTGTTATTAATTATTCTTTGTTTGTACAAGATCAGTAGGCAATACAATACTTAATTAGCTTGGAAGAAGAGTTTTCTAAATATTTACGTAATTATAGTAACAGTAGTAGAGATAGTAGAGAAACTATAATAAGCAACCAGCATGGTCTGATGGTCGGCGTCACGTCACAAAGATACAACTCATACCTACTAATCTTGTTCGAGATGTCTTTGATGTTATAGCTCAGAGTAATTGGAATGAACATGAAAAAATACTGTTGTATGTAACAATTTTATTTAAGAACTTCTAAGACTGAAGGTAATGGTAACAGCTCTCAATTACGTCATTCTCATGTCATGATAAAAATACAAAATATGAGCAGTTTAAATGGCCGTTTACGCTCTGACTACCCGCAAGGGATAAAGGCGTGATATATGTTTGTAAATTTAAATTAAATCTAAGTCCATCACACTTAAGAACACTCAATAAACTTTATTTTTATATTAAAAATCATTAAAAACGCAATGAAGTTGGCATAAGATGTTCTTTTGATAATATCTTGTCTTTAGAGTTATTTGATAATTTACATACTTATGTATGTATATTTATACTATGTATAAACTCAGCCTTTAATTAAAACATGGTTAAAGATCTGGGTGTACCTATAAGACTCAATTGAACGGAATAGCAATTAAAATACTGACTAGAATGCCTTACTATAACAATGTTTATGTAATAGAAAGCCAAATGAAAACTCTGCCAAGTAAGACAGCCAGAAAAGCACCTGCTATTTTGTTATTAATTTATTTGTAACTGTAACCGTTTTAGCTCCCACAGGCTAGCCACAAATAGTAGATTACTTGAGAGTTATTTATTAGGACAGTATTGTAAAATAAGGTTCAGTTTGATTACATATCTATAAGCTAAAATTTTCATGAAACAATTTATTGTTTTAGGTAAACTATGTAATTTTAATTGTAAGAAAATTAAATTTAAATTTTAATGCCAAATAACTTCAAAACAATGACTGAGTACTTTTTGTGCATAGAGGTGCTTTACTTAAAAAAAAACAATGTGAATAATAATAAGAATAAAGTACTCACTCTAGCTACTTCTCTATCTACAAACATTTAGCATAAAATAAAATAAAACATAAATAAACTGCTTGCAATTTTATATTATTTAAAAATATTTACAAAGTAATACACAAATAACAATTTATAAATTCAATTGGAACATCAAACATTAATCACAAAAACTACATAAAGTAAAATAAAAATTTAAAGCATCACAACACGGCAGCGAAATCAAAATAAAACAAAGCTCAGACGAACGCAAACAGTGCAATACCAGCTCGTTTTGTTTCCTGTTGCTCGCTGCCCTTTTTTTCCGCATTCCCGCCGGTTGCTCTTTGCTCATGGCTGCTAACACTTCCGACTCAAGTTCTGCCGCTTTGCTGACTCAGACACTGAGTTCTGACGCGGTATGGCTATAGAAGCCTGACTCTCGCGCGTCCCGCGCCAGCCATTGTACTCAAGTGTCTTAACGCTTTTTCCTCAATGTTCCGTCCCTTCCTTCTAAGTTTTATGCAAAGCTTTTCCTCATGTGTAGCGCTTCCTTGCAGAGATGCAGACAACCATTGAAGTATAAATACATATAATTAATTATAAATATATGTAAACTGCACACAATGTATATAAAACCACTAATGCACAAGTTATATGTAATGAATGAGTAAGAAAGTAAAATAATGTAACCAATCAGGAGAAATTAAAATCGATAGGTAAGGTCTGAAACATAATAATAGTACATAAGATGATGATAAATTTGTAAAATAAATTGCGTATCTGTTGATATTACGTGGATTATCTTCTTGAGAGAAATTATCGATTATTTCTGCTGTACGTGTTACGCCAGTAATTTAGGGAATTACATGTGAAAACATTGAACATAATGTTTAGCATTACAAACAGAAATAGCCACTTTCAGCCCCTAATGAAATAAGCTATAATATTAGAAAATATAGGGAGACAGCAGGAATAAATGCAATTTAACCTAATATAACAACTAAATAATATAAGTATTTAAGGTATTACATCTGAATTCTTTAGGAAAATACGTAGAAACTAAATTTAGACCCAAATAACACTTATAACTTGTAAAAACCCTAAATTAAAATTAATTTTTAGCACAATACACTCCTGTGTCGAAACTAAAATCGTACTGAATTTTGTTGCCATAATACCTTATACTAAATAAGCAGATAAAGTAAAGTCAAGGAAAAAATAACTGAATGATTCTCGTCGTCGTGCCATATTTGCGACATTAGTGCATTTCAAGGGTACGTTCACGCGTGCCTTTTGTATAAAAGTTAAACTATGACAGTTCGTAAAACCTCGTTTTGGAGCGTAGTTTGGGAGAAATTTCCTACTTGTCAAAATTTTAAATCTCTGTTCACTGTGCCGCCCGGAGAATTTTTCTCGATGTCTCGACATAGATAATTTTTCTCCGAACGTCACTTTGACAGTAGGTAACGGTTTTATTTATGAGCTACGTGATTCTTTTATCATCATTTCTTCATTTTTGTGTTTCATACGATAATTTTAATAGATGATTTGTGTTTGTAAGCAAAGTAAATGTATTTAAGTAATAAATTTACTTTAAATTAAAACTATTTGTGCTGGTAAAAGTGAAATTATGAAGCAAAAACAAGGTGGAGTTCTCTACGCTGATCTTTACAGGTATTTTGGCTTTTATTTTCATAATATCTGTTTAGGAACCGATGAAAACTATATAAGAATTCAATATCTTGTAGATATAACCAATATTTAAAACCCTATGTAAGGACTCTTTCTTTCACAGTGGAATTAAAACTTTAATTTGATTTCCAGTTATCTGATGGCCCTAAGTATATGGCTACTACGACAAGATTCTGGATGTGGACAGCTTGCGGTTGAGGAGGCAGTGTTACGACTGAAGATGTTGAATTGACAATGGTACTACATTGGGTGAAAGATGAGATTTGTGGTATGGGTAAAATTAGTTTGTGTTTTCCGTTTTACTTTACTCCACTTCTTATTTTGATGACAAGAGGAGCAGCCCAATGAGCTTCTAAGTAACAGATGTCACTGTGTTCAAGCCGCCCTCTGCTACTAGTAAGCTTCTGACACGGTTTTGAGGCCGTTACCTGTAGTTATTATCATAGGCAGCAATAGTGACCGATGTAATGGCTCAACATTCACTTTGAAGAATGCAAAAATCTTTCTGACAGTGAATCATGTTCGTTTGCCTATGTTAAATGAAAAAATGATAAATATCCACTATGTAACCGTAACAGTCCACTACTGATATGCTATTGCCATACTTACTCACCACGCTTGGCAGGCAGATTGTTGGGCACAGTTCAAGATGTTGCATTTACATGGAACGCTGCTGCCCGTTCCTGGATGACTATCCCTTAGTAGCTTTTTGACACCCACGGTAGAATTGGGATGATGCTATTATTCTAAGTAAGCATCACACAGTAATCATAATTCATAACTATGTCTCTCTTTATCTTATCTCCCATGTACTATCACCAATAAATCCACCTTCTGATTTTAGGGATCAACTTATAGGTATTAACTATGTCTTTCCTGTGTTTCCGGAAATGAAAGACTACACCACAAAGGTAGCCCATATCATTGTATGCTGGTATGACTTAGAGAATAATTAACTTCAATTTCTAAAATTTCAGGAAATCCACTTTGTCTCGGGCAACCTAAGCGTATGGCTACACGACAAGATTCTGGATGTGGACAGCTTGCGGTTGAGGAGGCAGTGTTACGACTGAAGATGTTGAAATGGCAATGGTACTACATTGATTAAAGATGAGATTTGTGGTATTGGTAAGATTAGTTTTTGTTTTCAGTTTTACTTTACTACAATTCTTTGACTAAAAGAATATAAGCCCAATGAGCTTCTAAGTTATGGATGTCACTGTATTCAAGCCGCCTCTGCTACTAGTAAGCTTCTGACACGGTTGTTGAGCAGTCACAATGTAGTTGTTATCATATTATCATAGGCAGCAACAGTGACTAATGCGATGGCTCAACTTTCACTTTGAAGAATGCAACAATATTTCTGACAGTGTATCAGGTTCGTTTGCCAATGTGAAATGGAGACAATTTGATAAATATCCACTATGTAACCGTTACAGTCCACTGCTGGACATGGGCCTCCCCCTATCGGAGGGTATTGCCATACTCACCACGCTTGGCAGGCAGATTGTTGAGCGCAGTTCCAGATGTTGGTTAGATGTCGGGTAGAATTGGGGTGATGCTGTTCTAAGCAAACATCACACAGCAATCATAATTCATAACTACGTCTCTCTGTATCTTATCTCCCATGTACTATCACCAATAAATCCACTTTCCGATTTTAGGGATCAACTTATAGGTATTAACTATGTGTTTCCTATGTTTCCGAAAATGAAAGACTACACCACGAATATAGCCCATATCATTTTATGCTGGTATGACTTAGAGAAAAATTAACATCAATTTTTAATATTTCAGAAAATCCACTTTGTCTCGGATAACTTTCGGCAAAATGGAATTTGCCAACATGAACCTTCTTCTTTCATCTGCACCAAACAAGCTGGGCTCAGACTGGACTCTGCAGTGCACCACCACAAAGCAGCGGACCGCTATCAGTGACTCTATGACACAATTATGGTATGGATTGTAAAATATGCAGAAGCTCCAATACATAGCATAAATTAAGTCGCTTTTTGCCTCTGTCTGTTGTGGAATTTGCTAACTCTTCCTGAACCATGCAACAGATTTTATAGTAACAGTTCTTCAAGAAGATGGTTGACGTCTGGTAGGCGGCCGGTCGTAAAATTAAACTAAATCCTTTGGAACACGATTTTGTGTTCAACAAAATGTGTTGCGCCGACCCAAGTAATTGGTATGAGGGCAGGAAGATGATGATGAGTTCTTCAAGAGGAAGTTTTCTATATACATGAATATGCCTTTCCCCGCTGGGAAATGAGTTGTAGTACAAAGCACTAGACCACATCGAATGTAATAGTAAATGTAGTGAATGAAAACTTTCGGAATGTCTGTTAACTGACTGACATTACCTAAGCCGTAAAAGTCAGTCAAAGACAAATTAGATATTTTAATATGTGGAGGAGCCCATGACCAATAGATGACTTTGCAGCAATACATTTTTTCTTTTCTCTTGCAGATTCCTGACCTGAAGGGTGACATCAAAGGCCAGCCAGGAGTGACCACGGCGGACCACGTATGTCCAATAACCCCAAATTCCTTAAGGCATAGGTACCTCATGCACGAGCCTTTCCCAGTTGGACACGTCTATCTTTTGGGAGATATTTATTTGCTATGCGTAGTGACGCGTGTAACACATTTACAGAGATTACTGCTGAATATTCTTAAGATTTATCCGTTTGTCGCCTTCAGTCGCGGATTGACCCAAGCAAACTAAGCAATTGCTAAGGGCATTACGTTTTGGAAGCACCAGTATACCAGTAACTGTTTCACTTTTGTGTTTGATACTCATAATAGTGTATAAAAAGTCACGATTTTCTAATAATACTACTACTACTACTGCTACATTTACATCAATCCACTGCTGGACACGAGCCTCCTCAATGGCATTAATGGGTATGGCTATGGGTGCAAGGTGTTTTAAATATTGATTGCAGCTGCTCATTCCTGTATCGATCCTCAGGCGTCCGCAGTCGCTACCACACCCATGGATAGAAAAGGGGTGATGCTATTCTAAACCGGCACATTTTTGAAGATTTCATATTCGTTGATATTTTTAACTAAAAATAAAGCTTTAATAAGATTTTTTTCTCAAATTACAGGCTTTACTTCGTAGACAACTATGAAGCATGTATAGTGAATATCATAATGAAACGGGTTTAAGTCAAGTCACACCGTACCCCATACCCGGTGATGCTAGTTGATTTTCTGTGAGTACTCGATTCAGAATTTCTTCTATGAGCAGATTGAATTAAAACAGACAGTCTATTATCACAACAAAATCGAAACAATGTATGATCTAGGTCAAAACAATGTATGATCTAGGTCTAGGTTGGGAATTCGAGCACCCAGATGTATTACCATTGCGCTTATCAGTACTCAGTTAATACTTGGAATAATAACTTAGTAAAAAGAATGCTGTTTCCAATGTGTTTCAATTTCAAGTGGTAATGCATCATGAGAAATCAGGGTCGTTGTCGACACGGTGTGGCACGTGACAGGGAAAGGATAAGCAGCCACAACACAACAGTCCATTGCTGGACATAGGCATTTACTTTATGGGAGATATTAGCTTCACTTCACCTTACACACCGCACCTTTCAGTTAGATGGGCGAGGATAGCAGTACATATTTTTTTACATAATAAGAAAAATACACTCCACCGCAAAACAACACGTTATTATTTATGATTTTGCTTTCTAATAATAATTTAATTTTGTTAATTTCAGCGCGCATCGCGGCTAGTGGAAGCTTCTAAAGTAGATGCGAAGACTTTAAAAGTAGAAGAGCGTACGTGCGGCCACTGCACGCCCCGCCCGCCGCCCGGAAGCACGGCTGGCGTTTGAGGTAAAACATAACTTTTACTCATTTTTGTCCCCTCATCACATACAAGGGTTCATCGGGTCATTCGTCGACTGGTGTCCGACACGATAGAAATAGGAACATCAACTATGGACCTTAGCTGCGTTTTTAGTTATTATATCCTTGTGCGGAGAAGACAGCATCGTAGAGTTCTTTCTAGGTAAGTCACGCCTGCATACATCTTTCCTTTTATGTGTTATTTGAACCTGCACTAGTTTGTAACGCTTACTCTCTTTACAAATCCGCGCACGGTTGTGCGAAAAGCATATTGCATGAATGTCCGTGTTCAATCAAATGGGAGGCAATATTTTGCTTTGCACCTCTACTACTTAACCCACAGCTTGTACAACTGCGCTGCCGTTGCAACTATATCCGCGATTGTTAAAACTATCTCCGCTACTGCTACAATTTGTATGATGTAACAACCACGGGTAAATTTTAACATCTGCGAGATAAGATGTAACAGTTCGGTTGTCAGTTGTATTGTAACAGGCGCGTGGTTAGTTGTAAAAAGATATTATTTTTGTCATAGAAAGATGTTGCGTATACCGTAAAGGATATGTCTGTCAAATGTGTCTGTCAAATAGGTGTCGGGTATGCCATATTTGTGGGCATATCGTATCAGACAGAGCTGATGGTTGTTGCAGAGTTAGAGGCTGGACT
Source organism: Phthorimaea operculella (assembly GCA_024500475.1). Lineage (NCBI taxonomy): Eukaryota > Metazoa > Arthropoda > Insecta > Lepidoptera > Gelechiidae > Phthorimaea > Phthorimaea operculella. The sequence goes on along the minus strand of JANFCV010000410.1, from coordinate 104,830 downwards.
CCAAATCAGAAGGTTGCTTTTACTTAGATTTACCCACACATACACCCACTGCCGCCTGTATCGACTGTGTACGTACGTCGTCGCACACTTCAGGGAAAAAGTGTCTTGCTAAACCATATTATCAATACATAGTATAAAGTAAAGTCCCTTCCGTGTCTGTATGTATGTATGTTTGTATGAATATATCTTTAAAACCATTAACGGATTTTGATGCGTTTTTTTAGCATATAGAGTTAGTTAAGGGCAGGTTTTAAATATTCTTTACCTCAAATTTTGACTCCTAAAGGTAAAAGGGTTAAAAGTTTGTATGGAAAATCATTATTTTGAAATGCGATCTGTATCAAAATTTGCGATTAGATTAAAGAGCTAATAAATTAAATACGTGTTTCAGGGATTTTCGATTTTTAACTCTTCAAGGTAAAAAGGGGTTAAAAGTTTGAATGGAAAATCATGATTTTTAAATGGCATCTGTTCCTAAATTTGCGATAAGGTCAAACAGCTACGTAATAAAAGTTTAATAATAAAAAATGTTTAAAATGATTACGTGTTTCAGGTATTTCAATTTTAACCTCTAAAGGGGTAAAGGGGGTTCAAAGTTTGTATGGAAAATCATTATTTTTAAATGCGAACTGTTTCAAAACTTGCGATTAGATCAAAGGGCTTAAAAAAATACGTGTTACAGGAATTTTCGATTTTAATCCCTGATGGGCAAAAAATGTGTTGCAGTGGGTGAAACCGCTGATGGGCAGCTAGTTTTATTATATATGAAGAAGAAAACCTTCTACCTACAAATTATAATGTTTACAGGTTCCCGAATATGAAGAACACACTTTCTATATATAGATAAACAGTGCCCGTGTGGACGCATCCTTCATCAACAAGGGCTGCGTGCCCTGGGAAATCGAAGCTTTGAGCAAAGGGTGAGCTTTTACAAGCACAGTTACTTTAAGGCGGAGTAAAAAGCCCAAAGACCAAAGCTTTCGAAGCATAAGCGTAGCAGCAGCATCGCTACGCGCTAGTCTAGACACCAAGTAATCCAACGACCCTAATGAACACTGGTGTCAGAGTTTGTCAACCGCCTACTACAAGTTGCAGGCTTCTGACATGGTTGTGTAACGACTGCCATCATAGACAACAACCGGGACCGACGGCTTACCGTTCCGAAGCACTAAACCATCTTGCTTTTCGGACAATCAGGTGGTTCAACCTGCAATGTCTTGATCAGACTGGGAACTAATTCACAAAGTGATAAATATCAATTTTGTGAGTGACCCCACCGAATTGAACCCGAAACCTTCTGCGTCGAAGGCAGTCGTACTAACCGCTGTGCCACATTGAATGTCGCGCTAGTAAACCGGTAAGATGAACTTTAGTGACAAGAAATGGTATAACTTTAATATTAGTTGCAACGGAGATAGAAATGGTATAACTTTAATATTAGTTGCCTCTATCAAGTCCTTATGTTTAGACCCGTTACGGGATCTTCGAATCCTAAGATATTACTCTTTAGTTAGACTGACTAGATATATGTTCACAATTTCTGTGCAACCTAGGAATCTTTATACTAATTTCTCTTGTTTTCATTTTATCATGTATTTATAGCACTGCCGAGAAAATGACCTGCACATGCTAGAAATTTGTTTTCTGTCCGCGTGAATGTAATATCGATAGGTATCTACGTTAGCGATTAGTTTGTCCAAAAGTGATAAAGCTTCTACCTTCTTTCCTTCAGCTATTATATCTCCTCGGAGTACCTATGGTTCAGTGAAGACGAGCTGGCGGAACGACAACGGCACCACCACCGCCTACATCGACTTCATGAAACCTGAGATTCAAGTTTATCAGAGAGTCAAGTTGGTCTCCAAAGGTAATAAATCTGACTTAGATTTAAGTGGGCTTGTGAATTAAAATTACCATGGGCTCTAACACACTGGTTTTGTAGTACTCTGTATTGGTTGTGCCGCACTTGGCCATGGTTGAGGAGGCATGACTTAGTTGAGCAGACTTTGACATGGTTTTGTGGGCCACATGTTCATTGCAGGCTGAACTACCTTATTAATATATGCAACCTTTGCTGGAGATTAGAGCGGGGCTCGACAGCGGCGGAACTGCTTACGACTCGTCGTCGATGATCCTGTGTGCGTGCTACGATAGCGTAGAGACACCCCAAAGTCGTAGCAGGTGCGTATGCATCTACGAGCGTGTCGCCTTATACGTAGTTGACCTAGATTTTTTGACCATTAATTAACGAATTCGCTATAGACCTAGAGTTTTAAGGCCAAGTGCGAATAAATCGATGCATTTTGCACTTATCCGGCTTTTTGCGAAGTTAATGGGGATTTCGCGATTGACCGATTTCGCGATAGACCTGCGACATATGCATTCTTGTGCTTCTCTATTCGTCGTGGGTCATCGAATCAAATATTTACATCCAAGTAAACCCTCTAAGACTTAAGTTCCAACTTAGCCTCTTAGATGACCGTTATACGACCACCGTAATTATTAGTAATCAGCTCACAAACATTATCTCCTGATTCTAAAGCTAGCGCTCAAAGCACTAGACCACGGGAGAGTTGTCATAAATGTCGTTCAATAAAATCTTTCATACTGGCTATTCTTATTTTTCTTCGAGTGAGACACCAAGTCGTCAAACGACCTGATGAACCCTTTAAGTGATTAACACAAAGCCGTAAAAACAGTTATATGTAGAGCCCAAGACCAATAGATGATGTTGCAATTATATATTTTTTTCTCTTCTTCTCTTGCAGATTACTGTCCTTAAAGGTGTGACATCAGAGACCAGCCAGGAGTGACCACTGTGAACTACCTACGGTTGATAACACAGTTCTTCAAGAAGTTGGGTCTGGTTAGTGTCCATAACTCCAAATTAGTAGGGCATAGGTACGTCATGTCATGAGTTGTTGTACGACATTTTTCCAGTTGGACACGTCAGTCTTTCTGGGGTCATTTATGTGCTATGCCACCACGCGCTTAGCGCATTTATACGAAATACTACTGAATATTCTCAGGATTTACCGTTAGTTGCCTTTTAAGATTTCGACTTGTAAAAATCGGGGAATAGTATTCTGAACTGACGTAAAACGAGCGAAGTAAAGTAGGTATTTATCACTGTGAATTTGATCCCAATCTGGTTAAGACATAGCAGGCCTCCTAATTGTCCGTAAAAGATGATTCCGTGCTTCGAAGGCACCTCAAGCCATCGGTTCCAGTTGCTGTCTATGATAACTTAGATGGCAGTTGTTACAGATCCATGTCAAAGCCTGCTACTTATAGTAAGCGGTTGTACAACTTTGACACCGTGGTTCATCAGGACGTTAGACGACTCGGGTGTCTCTACATAAATAGAGAGGCGAATAAATAACAAAATCCGTAAGGTTCTAGAGGTTGAGAAAGTTTTTGCCGCCCTCTGGTCACCACCACATCGTAAACGATTTGTGCGAAAGGAAGCTTATACATTTTGGTAGTCTTTGCTTGGTTTGAAATCGGTACGCGCTGTACGCGTTCCTCTAAAGTGATGCTACAAACTTTGTGTTACAGAGTCTTCGGCTGATGTCCATTCCACGTTACGTGCATCTGTTACAACACCGCCATGTCGCGAGCAGGCAGACGCGAGACTACTCGCCGTGTAGACGCAGCCAATTTGTTTAATCAGTCTTTTTTGTAGTAGCTGCGTCTAGATATGGTCATGTGCGTGCGAGGCAAGACCGTGCGGTGCGATGTATGTCCTACGGGCGGTGACCATATCTGGACGCAGTTATATTTGTATGATAAATGTTACATTATGCAAATAAATGTATTATTATTATCAGCAAAAAAGTTTTGTATTTAAGGTTGAATTTATTTTCTTCCTAAATCTCTGCATAAGGGTGTTAGGGACGGATGGACGGGGTGACAGCCGATGTGGCGTAGTGGTTAGTATGACTGCCTGCCACGCAAAGGTTCCGGGTTCAATTCGGGAGGCTCACAAAGTTGATATATATCACTTTGTGAATTTGTTCCCAGTCTGGTTAGGACATTGCAGACTGAACCACCTGATTGTCTGGAAGTAAGATGGTTCCGTGCTTCGGATGGGCACGTTAAGCCGTCGATCTCGGTTGCTGACTATGATAGCGGTCGTTACACAACCGTGTCAGAGACCAGTTACTTGCAGTAAGCGGTTGAAAACTCTGACCCCAGGGATCATCGGGTCGTTGAACGACTCGGTGTCCACACGAAGAGAGAGAGAGGAACGCTGTACCGAAAACTTTGCAGGCATGATCAGACCATCAAACTGAACAACTTTTCTATGGAGCCAATGGTGGAAACGAAAAAATGTTCCGGCCTCCCATACAAAATTCACAATCAGCTTTCGTTTCACACCATTGGCTCCATAGTAAAAGTTATTCAGTTTCATGGTCTGAGCACACCTGCAAATTTTCGTTACACCGTCCCTAACACCTCGTATTCTTAAATTTCTTATCTAAGATTATTCTGAGGGTCAATTTATAGTAGGTACCTACTTGAGTCAGTGGTGAAACGGCACCAACTACTTATCGCATCTTTACGAGCAAAGATTTGAACTGCGCGGCCACCACCACTGAGACAAGATCTATAAAATTAGGCTTAGGTTACAGGGAAACAGTGCAAATAAAATGGAAATCTACATATTTGAGTACTAGAGTTAATTCATACTAAATTATATTAGCTACATGGTAGACAGGTGCACGACATGGCATAGTATACCGGGAGTAACGGAAAGGGTATAACAAGCCGAAAGGAGGTCAAGGTACTCATGAAACTGAACAACTTTCTCCATAGAACATGGGTCGAAATGAAAAAAAATTGGGCCTCCCATACAATATCGCCAATCAGCTGATTGATTTACCTATGGAAGGTCCAATGTTTTTTCATATTTCGACCCATGTTCCATGGGGAAAGTTGTTCAGTTTCATGAGCACCTTGACCTCCTTTCGGCTTGTTATACCCTTTCTGTTACTCCCTGTATAAACACAATCACTTAACTATACAATGGATCAACGGTAACGATGCAGGTGAGCGGGTCAAGATCCAGATGTTCCTATTAGCTAATGCTAACTGCACCCATGGTCAGCGGCTCAGGGTCTTAATTTCTCTGGATGGATTTCCCAAAGGAACACAGGAAGATAATATTTAAAAATAATTTCTCTGTAAGTGCTTACAGAACTTGCTTAGCAGACCGAAGAGGAAGATTCTTCTTTTGAGTGTATGATATTATGATAAGCCATCCATCTCGCTTGCTGACTGACTATACAACCATATCAGAGGTCTACTACATAGTTGCCTAGTAGGCGGTGGAAATCTCATACACCAAAAGCAGGGTTGTTGCGGATGCAGATTTTCACATCCGCGGATGCGGATGTGATGCGATTCTGGGGTACACATCCGCGGGATGCGATGCGGATGCGGATGTGTACAAAAGACTTAAGTTTTGGGAGAGAAAATTAAAAGACAAGTCAAACAATCAAGTCTATAACTTAAATTTACTACATAATTTTACACTGAGATTTATTCTGCCATTTTCAACAGGTTGAAAATAGGTCCATATTTCAGTTTACGTAGGTGGAGGCATAATTCAGTTCACACAAAACCAACACTCACTGCACTTGACGTAATTGTTACCTACTTAAACAATTACAACGCAAAAATACAATAATTAAAGCAAAAACTTGATATTAAGAAGAAAACAAACGAGCACGTCATACCTGTCACTACACAACACAAAAACAAAAGTGAGGCGTGGGGCTTCCCATGAATAACAGACACCGAAATTAAAATGATTGATTTCTTATTGGTCAATTAGCACGAGCGCGCGACACGCGCCAATCGCCGGACCCGCCCCTTTCTTTCTTGTCCCGACCTGCTTCATCCGCATTCGCATCAGCTCCGCATCGATTTTGCGGATGCGGATGCGGATGTCAAATTAATGCGGATGTTCCGCGTATGCGGATGCGGATGCGGATATTCGCAACATCCCTGCACCAAAGGCTCATCCATCATGTTGTTCGTCCACTTGGTGTCCTGCATTACATGAATGCATGCATATTATACAGAATAACACTGCACATTGTTTTCGAATAAAATATTTTACTGGCATTTATTACTACAATACTATGAAATGCGCTTCTTCAATCACTATATATATTAGAAAATACACATCACAATCTACGGATTTTGATAGCAAGGAAGAGTTCTCCTGCTGCACTAAACATCTTTCACTAGGGTTCACTGGGTCTGACAGGAAACATTTGCCGTCCCATTCGACGGGAAAAGAAGCATTTCTGCAACTCTGTAGTCTAGCTGGGCTCGGTCAGGGTTCAAGTTTTCTCTGAATTGCGCATCAGGATCGTTGAGAACTTTGTTAGTAAGCCATTTGTACATCTCGTGCTGATTATCCAGGCTCCTGAGTCTCCAGCTATTTCACATTCCACACTAACCCTCGATGTTTATCCGCCAGCTGGAGCAGTACAATTAAAACCAAAAATCTTGTGTTATGAAGGTATTTTTCTGCTTTGTACAGTGGAGGTGGGCTCCAGGCCTCCAGGTAGTCAATACTAGTGCTTCACATCGCAAAATTAATGGAAAACAGCTTAAAAACAAGGAAAACGTTGAGAAACGTGTGTTCAAGCAGCAAATTGACGTTTAATAGCTGTCAAATGACGCATCTTTTTTCATTCTTTCGTTCTTTTATATTTTTTTCGTAAAGTGCACGTTCATCGACGCAAGCGTATAAAAGAGCTACGAAAGAATTATGCGAAAAGCAGCTATGAACGTACCCCAATCTATGAATGCTCGTATTTTGTTTTGTTAAATTAAGTACTAAATAGTATTTGAAATGATTTTTAAATATATTTCGTAGTAATATTAAAATATACGAAATGCGAATTTCTTAGATTAAAATGGCAACATCATTTTAAAACTGACGTGTGCTTTACCACAGATAAGAAAAAGATTTTTTTCTTCTAAACCTAGCGCTATCAAAGTTTTTGTGTGAAACAGCCTACAGTGCAAATTGTATAGTGTTATCTCTTTTTTTTAATTTTACTTCAGGTTTTTAGTGTTTGACATTTGTTGACACGAAAAACTGTGCGAAAAGCTCGTTCGATAATTTTTCGTTATTTCCCTCTTTTCCAATAAATATATAATGGAAAATGAATAATGATGATATCAATGAGTATGTGCCCTCACTTTTAAACCCAAGAACAATTAAAAAGCAGCACGGAGACCTCACACTAACGCAGGTAAAATGTTGTTTACTACTTTTACTTTCCACTTTTATGTTTTTTCCTTTGGTTTTTTCATAGTTCTAAACTTGGTTCTACTTACTTGTCTTATTATTTCTTATTGTATGATGAGCTATACTCAACATTTTTCACATTGTTTCACATTTAAAATAGTTTTTATAGCACTTATCACTAAAAGCGAGGGTGCTTTTGAGGCATTTTTATTTTTATGTTTTTCAGAATTCTATCGTCAGCCGTTGCTCTTTATCACTAAAAAGGAAAAATGGTTTAGCTAATGCAAAGAAAGCATTACATAAGGTATGTCTTCCAAAGTCAATACATATATAGGGTGAAATTTTACTAGTGACCGATAGCGAAAACTCAGAACCGGCTAGTGTTAAGGAACAACTTTCCCCAAGGAACATAGGTCGAAATACGATAAAAAAATTTGGACCTTCCATAGTAACTGAAATCAGCTGATCGGCAAGTTTGTATGGGTGGTCCAAAAATTTTTTTCGCATTTGGACCTATGTTCCTTGGGGAAAGGTGTTCCTTATCACTAGCCGGTTCTGAGTTTTCGCTATCGGTCACTAGTAAAATTTCACCCTATATAGCATAGTCCGCTAAGGATCTTAACTTGTTCCATAGTCTAATAAAACATGGTCTTACATTTCCAGAGAAACACAAGCCTACGTCACTAGTATTGCCACTTTATTTCAATAATATATGTTATGGGGTAAATTCAATCTCAGAAAAATAAGTTAAAATACTTCTGAATAATTTTGTAATTTAGATTTACATGTGTATCAACTTGAACTTTACAACAACACTTAAATTGTATTTATTAGTTAACAGTATCTTATATGATTTACAAAAATAATCATAAGAGTGGGTAATTTTGGTAACCCACAAGCATGATGACGTAGGCTTGTGTTAATCACGTGGTTCATGAGTCTCGTAATGGAATACCAGGCTGAGTATCTTATTATACCATGACTTGTTCCTATTTCTCCCTATTCACCCAGGGATACAATAAATTATTTGCAACTGTAAGGAATAAAGTATGCTTTGACCAAAACCAGGGTCAAGAGGTCACCCTTAAGGTGATATGAATTTTTTTTGATAAAAAATTAGTATGAGTTGATTCCATAAAAGGGTAGGTTTATGTCCTGCTGATAAGACCCATCAATTTATGGTGTTAAAAAATTTACTGTAATATTTTATGGAGTCAACCCCAAGTAATTGGAATAAGGGCAGGAAGATGATGATGATTTTAAGGAGTGAACCAGGCCATTTCCTAAGAACATAATGTCAAAATATAAAAACACTAGCTTTCTGCCCCCGGTTTCACTCGTGGTATTTATCTGTTTGGTCTAAAAAAAAATTGGAATACATTGCTGTTAAAATCCACAATTTTGAAACAGATTGCATCAAAGATCACGAACTGGAGGTGGAGTTCTACTACTGAACAACAGATGGCGCCACTCCACTTAATTTTCAAGCCGAGAGATCGGAAAAGCCCTTATATCTTTAAAAATACACCCTTTAAGTTAAAACGGGAACTTTCTTGTTCGAGGGGAGGATAAAGGGCTATGTTACAACATGTTACAAAACAACCCATTAAAACTCCCATACAAATTGAGTTTGTTTTGTATGGAAGGTCCAAATTTTTTTTTTTCACTTTTCAACCCATGTTCCATGGGGAAAGTTGTTCAGTTCCACAAGTACCTTGACCTCCTTTCAGCTTTATTGGTTGTTTTTAATACCCAGTATAAGACCCTTTATCGTACCGGGAATCCTTTTTTAAGTTTTATCAGCACATACATTTTATCAACTTAGTTTTATTATATATAATGATACTAATTTACCATCCATGCATGCATGTTGATGATATCTAATTTATTTCCCTAACTTCCTAAGCTGTTGACTACATTCAAACAAAACAATACGTACGTACATATTTCCTTACCTTCTTAAGTGAATGGTGGTATTGCTATTTATCTAGTACTACTACTATAAAAAAATTCGGCATACATAACTAAAGCGCACAGTTTTCCCGAAGTTTTACTGATTCAAAAAATTCTTCGTTGTTAGTTGTTGTCGTTAATTCATAATGTGGTTTGAGTGTTTTTTTTTCACTGAGCGGTGCTAGTGTCGCTAATGTTTAGCCTTAATATTTAATTCATTCTCCTTCTTATTCATCAGCACAGTTTAGCCCACTGTTGGGCACATGCCTCTCCTAATCCTAATTTAATGAATTAGTATTTAATAGTCATTTTAATATTTTAACCCTCTGAGATATATTTACTTTTTCCAGTTATTTCAAATCATTTTATCATATAATATTAATTTATCTTTATTTTTTGTAGACATTTCCACCTCTCGGCAAAGAGAATGTTGAAGTGAGAAGCTCACTCAACTGCTCACTCATTACTAGATCTAGAAACACTGCTAGAAATGCCAACGGTGTAGAAAACAGCTTTGTTTTCACACCTAAACAACAATTGCTACCTGATCAAGCAGTAAGTATGCTTTATATTTCTTTTTATGATTCTGCATATTTCTAAAATTAGAACAATATCTCCTTATTAATATAATAAAATAACTATAATAAAATAAGGTAAAACTAAAATTGCTATAAAGTTGTGGCCATCCATTTGCCATCAATTAATAAAAAATATATTTTATTTTATTAATATGAAAGGTCCATTCGTTTTAGGTGGTTCCATTAGCATCAGGAAAAGAAAATCCCCAGAATGATTTAAATGTGGCAAATAAAAAACTTGCGACCAAACCTAAAACTGCTGAAGAACAAAGTTTTGGACTCTCAACTTTAGAGGACCTAAATACTACTGAAAAGAGAGACACCAATTCCAGCCCATTTAGCTTTACAGAACTCTTAGCACCAGTCAATGTGGTGACTGAAGTTAATAACAATGAAGGAACTCTTAAAGCTCTCTCTTCACACACTGAACTTGATGATGCTTCAAATGATAAACGTGACGAGGAGACTATAGTTTTGGATAAGGATGAGACTTTGAGTACAATCGTCTACGAAGGCTTCGAAATTGCAGAGAAACAAGTCACGTCTATATCTTTCAGCTTTGTAGACTGTGAAGGAATTCAGGTCTCTACAAATAAAAGTAATATTAAGAAAGTAGCTATAACGCAAAAAGATAATGCCATGAACGTCGATTGCCAAATCGAGGAATCGTCGCGCGCGACCACCGTACAAAGCAACGATGACGTCATAATACTGTCCAGCGAAGATGAGGCCCCACCAAAGAAACGCAACGCTACTGTCAACTTAGAAATAAAAAAGAAAACCTCGACAGCAAACCCGCAAGAGATCTCAAAAGTTCTAATTTTAAACACAAACGTCATCGAGAAACTGTCGCATGTCATTGTCCAACCACCAAATTACAAATTAGTAAAACGAAAAATTCCCGATAGAAGTAAATTCCAAAATAAACGTTTTAGGAAGCCAGAGTTCGGCAATGGAAAGCTGGTGCGCGGTTTGAAACAGAAGCGTATTGATAGTTTTTGGTGCGGTGGGAATGGTGGTGTGAGCGATGGGCGTTGTCCCCGATGTTGCTGAGCAAGAAGTTGGGTGCGGAGGAGTGAAATGCGACCGCTCTGTACAAAGCGCCGCTGTCGCGCCGTGAGGATCCGCGTCGCCGAGGCCGCGAACGCACCATGTCGCTTCGCCACGTGTGACTGTGAAAGGTACGGTTACTGTGGATTTTTGTTTATCTGCCAAAGTTACAGGGTTAACTATCGATAGGAGTTTTTCTGCCTGAGACAACCTTAGACTGTATGAAAGTCTTTTATGTCAAAGTATCCGCATAATAGTCACAGACTTTTGAGTGGAGCCAAACTAAAATTTGACTGTCCGATGGCGTAGTGGATGGTACACCTGCCTTCTACGCCGAGGGTCGTGGGTTTGATTCCCACTGGACACAAATATTTGTAAAGTCAATTTTCAAATATTTGTGTTAAGTCTGGGTGTTTTCTATGTATAATATGTATTTATTTACAAAAAATTGTATATAAGTATTATATCAGTTGTCTAGTTCCCATAGTACAAGCTTATTGCTTAGTTTGGCGCTAGATGGCGCTGTGTGTCTCGTCTAGGGATATTTATAGGGATATTTATTTAAAACATACTAAAATTACTTGCTTATTTTATTAAGTTTTTATTGGTTTAGAGTCGTTAACTTTCATCAAACTTGCATCAGTATTTTCAAGATACAGAATACAGCCGTGTAGTGCCAGCTTGAATGACATCACCCCATGATGGCTGTCTTAAAGGGCGACAAAAGGATTAATCTGGGGAATGTGCAGCAGCGTCTTCAACACCTTGCATTGCGCTCACCATTCCGCTTGCCAAGCGTAGTGAGTAGATATGGCAGCCTCCCCCTATTGCCAAATATACCTCAATTGGTCCACATCAAGCAGTCGACAGGTTCAGGCTGGTAGGCAGGCATACGCAAGCTATTAAAGTGCATGTTCACGGAGAAGTAAAATGACGAATTTTGCATATCCTAAATACTAGCTCAATTCTGTAGGCCTGCTGTAAGAAATTTCTTGTTAGAAATAAGTAGTTTTTGCCTGTTTTATCGTTTTTATTTTTGTACTTGTCCCGTATTTGTTTTTCTGTACAATAAATGGTTAAATTAAATAAAATTTTAAGGTGCCCTATCGGACCGCAACTCACCACGTTTGCGCCACGAGAGAGCCGTCTCTAGCTCCCGACAAAATACTCGGACTCTGTACACTTGACGCCGAAAGCTACGTCTGAGAAACGAGCGTCCGCGCAGAAGAAAATACCGTACCATAAGTTCGTTGCGGGTATGTTTTTGAAAGGATTGTTGTAGATTTTTTACCTACGACGGAACGGAGACGCATGAGAGATTTTTTGTGCGTGTGTGTTTGTGCAAACCAATGTTACCAAGTATCTCTGAAACCACTGGTCTGATTTTAATGCGGTAGTACAAAATACTCGGACTCTGTACACTTGACGCCGAAGGCTACGTCTGAGAAACGGACGTCCGCGCAGAAGAAAATACCGTACCATAAGTTCGTTGCAGGTATGTTTTCAAATTACTGTTGTAGATTTGGTGCCTACGACGGAACGGAGACGTAAGAGACTATTATGTTTTGTCAATGTAACCAATTATCTCCGAAACCACTGGTCTGATTTTAATGCGGTAGTACAAATACTCGGACTCTGTACACTTGACGCCGAAGGCTACGTCTGAGAAACGGACGACTACCCAGAAGAAAATACCGTACCATAAGTTTGTTGCAGGTATGTTTTTGAAATGACTGTTGTAGATATTTACCCAAGACGACGGAACGGAGACGTTTGAGTGTATATTTGTGCGTGTGTTTGTGCAAACCAATGGTTCCAATTATCTCCGAAACCACTGGTCTGATTTTTATGCGGTTCTTAGTGATGGATTTGAAATTAAGTGTTTTTTTAGAAAACTTGCATGATTTAAGCCTCGCCCCTGGGTACGCCACAAGCCACGATGTCCTATCGACATCGAACCGCTATATGTTTTTATCTTTGCCGTGTGATGCCGGCTTAGAATACCCCATATCTTTCGCGTGGGTGTCGTAAGAAGCGACTAAGCGAGTTGATAGTTGATGTGTATTGCAATTTTAGGCGACAAGCTGACAACCTGGCTCTGTGGTGACACACAGTCTTCTGAATGACTCAAACTTTTGTCAGGCATGGTATGAATGGCCGTTTTTACTGTCGTTTACTCTCTGCCTACCCCGCAAAGGGTATGCGTAATCTATTTGTTTTTATCTGCAGGTACACATTTTGCGGTGGACGCGTTCTCTTACGGGGAGTTACCGCAAGTGAAGTACTACTTCCTGACGCACTTTCACTCCGACCACTATTCCGGATTGAAGAAGACGTTTAACAAGACCCTGTTCTGCTCTAAGATTACTGGTAAGAGAGTTCTTAAAATGATAGTGGTCCTCGAGTCGACGGAACGAATTTGTAGGAGGCTAGGCTTTGAGGGCATCATCATCTGCCTGCCCTTATCCTTGAGGGCCTTACCACAAAATTTTTTGCCATGTGTTAAAAATAAAACATCATACAAAAAAACGCTAGACACGTGTTCAACGCTCGTTTCACTTTTTGTGGTAAGGCCCTGGGATATCACTCGTCAACATAACTTTTCTCCAAAGTTCTGCAACCGTGGCCTTTGAAAATCATGACATTGTTCGAAGAAATAGTTTTTTATGCATTGAGCAAAATAAGTTTCGAATTATGACTGAAAGTTTCGAAATAAATATCTCCCAAGTTTTGAAAATTATGAATGTGTAGAACGATTCTGAGTGAAATTATCTGGGGCACGGCAGTGCCACCAAGTCGAGCTGAAAGCGGCACGGCCGTACCATCCTTTTCTCGAACCAGTTCAGGCCATTTTCGACCCCATAACTCCCTTGTTGATAAGTTTAGAACCCTCATTTCAAAATATCTTATCAAGCACTACATAGACACGATACATTTAAAATTTCATCAATTTTATGCCAGTAGTTTAGAAGTTATAGTTAGTCAAAGTTTCTTAATTTTCTGCCTGACTGACTGACTGACTGACCGATCATCAAAATTCTAAGGTACTTCTAGCAGACTGAGGAGCTTCAAACTTAGAATACACCTTGTATTTAGTGTATGAATAAAAATTAAATATTTTTTTTTATTTAATAACACTTATTTTTAATCGTGGCATCGCATCACTAATTTTGACAGCTCAAAGTTCAAATGAAGTTACTGACGCGGCGAAACGCAGTTCGGCCTACATTGCTGGCTATTACAAGTATGACATCAATGCAAAAAACAAAGTCAACCAGCAATGTATGCCGAAGGGGACTTTGTTCGCCAGGTAGTGTAGCACCTGACCTAGACTAGTGATGTGATTATTTCATCGACTGATGATAATGAAAAATATTCTTTTTTTTGGTTAGTTATGTAACAGGTTGTATTAACAATAACTAGAATGACTTGGCAATCGCACACTATTTGTTTGTGAGATACGATGGTCTGGTGCGATGGCCGGGTCATTCTAGTTATTGTTAATATAAAAGTTTTTAAATATCGATATGGTTACTATAAGATGATGTATGTTACCTAATTACGCAATAGCTTAAGATGAAAGTTCCCTGAAGTAATCCTTGAGTAAATCAATAACCGACTTGGCATCTCATGGATCTCACAACTTTTTACAGTAGAAGAACTGAGTGGCGAGACTTGGTTCTTTTTACAAGTGAATGTTTTTGATGGGATATAGTTTTTCCGCTATATCTCTGACACCATGTGTGATTTATATTGACTGTCCATTTACCTAAGATACAAGAATTCTAACTCTTAGTTTTGGAAATATTTAATATAAGTGTATCTCAAAAGACTGGCATGCGGAAGCCTAGGATAGAACTAGATGGAAGGAGAAGAGGGAGGCCTTTGCCTAGCAGTAGGATGACGTAGGCTAGATGAGATGAGAGAGAGATAAATTATATAAGGAATTCTCTTATTTCGTCTGTTTCAGCGGAACTATGTATAACGCGGTTAGGCGTGAACTCGAAATGCATCCACGTGATCAACTTGGACGAGCCGCTCATGGTCGACGGTATAGAGGTGCTGGCCGTCGATGCCAATCAGTGAGTAGTACTCATACTTGTACAATACAACGGACTGTGTACAACGGATTGTACTCATACTTGTAAAATAGCACGAAACTATACATAACTTGGTTGGAAATGCATCCACGTGATCAACTTGGACGAGCCGCTCATGGTCGACGGTATAGAGGTGCTGGCCGTCGATGCCAATCAGTGAGTACTCATACTTGTACAAAACAACGGACTGTGTACAACGGATAGTACTCCTACTTGTACTATAGAACAGAGTGTATAATAGAAGGGATTGTACTCATACTTGTACAATAGCACGAAACTTTGCATAACGCGGTTGGAAATGCATCCACGTGATCAACTTGGACGAACCGCTCATGGTCGACGGTATAGAGGTGCTGGCCGTCGATGCCAATCAGTGAGTAGTACTCATACTTGTACAATAGAACGGATAGTACTCATACTTGTACAATAGCACGGAACTATGGACGCTTGGACGAGCCGCTAATGGTCGACGGTATAGAGGTGCTGGCCGTCGATGCCAATCAGTGAGTAGTACTCATACTTGTACAATATAACGGATTGTATTCATACTTGTACAATAGAACGGATTGTACTCATACTTGTACAATAGACGGAACTTAGCATAACAGTGTTGGCCGTCGATGCTAATAAGTGAGTTATCATACATAATCATCGTTTACCGCTAGACATGGCACTCCCTTGTATTTATTTATTTATTTAACCATTTATTGTACACAAGAAACATTACAGGACAAAACATAAAGAAAATGGACACAACAGGCACTGCTTATCTCTAAAAAAGAAATTTCTTACAGCAGACCTAACGGAGAGAAATGGCATTTGGCGAAAGGCGGATGAGAAGTGCACAATACCTATAGGTATATCTATAAATAATATATAAGACAATACACATATACGGATTATGTCTAAATATAATATACAGGGTGATTGGAAATTGATGCATTCCTGAAGGTGGTTAGAGGGGCCATTTCAACATATTCTTCCAGGGTCAATGATTGGTTACAAATTATTAGGACTTTTGATTTTTAAAGAAAATTTCCCGATTTCAACTTTAAAGTCATGCAAACCGTTTATGCATAGTTTTTGACATGATCTCATAGTGAATGAATAGGACAATCATTTTAGTTACAAGTTTAGTTAGAAATACTCTTCTTTTTAAATACAGCGCAAAACAAGAAAATATTTTGGTGGAAAGGTCAACATTTTAATCTACTGTAAAAATCACTATGGAATAATCCGTAAAAACTTCATAACAGAGTTCTCTGTTGCATTAGCTAACTAAAAGGTACAATAATCTACAATCAAACATGTTTTCATAAAATAATTAGCAATAAGCGGCGTGCAAAACAAGGCAATTGACTATGGTCGGTCGACTACGCCAAAGTCAGCAAATGCTGTTTAGACAACTTTTTCGTATTTTCGTGGTCTAATGGATGGAGCATTCTCAGAGTCTGTGGTTCAGGTTCGATTCCATGAGTTGACCTACAAGTTGATATTCAACACTTGTGAATTTTCCCAGTTTGGTTTAAAAACACGTTGAACCACCTGATTGTCCGTAAGAAAATATCGTGCTCGGACCATCGGCCTCGATTGATGTCTAATAAACGCAGACGGTGGTTGTAACATACCATAGCAGGTCTAATACTTGTAGAAGGTGGTTTAACTCCGACAAAGATTTATCATTTCAGTTTTTTAGGCTGTTTAAAGCTCAGGAGCTCCATTTCTGAATTGTCGTAATCCAAATCCGTGCACGGAAATCTAAAACGAGTGGTCTAACCATTCGTATTACACGTTCTACTACTCGACACTTTAAATGTTAAGGGTTTGTGTGAATTTATTTGGGTGTGCATAAATTAATAAGTTTAGTAGAACATGTGATACGAGCACAATTAGTAGCAGATTTTCGCACGATTAGGATTACGACAATTCAGAAATGGAGCTCCTGAGCTTTAAACAGCCTAAAAACTGAAATGATAAATCTTTGTCGGAGTTTTTAAACCACCTACTACAAGTATTAGACCTCTGCTATGGTAGTGTTACGACCACCGTCTGCGTTTATTAGACATCAATCGAGGCCGATGGTTTAATATGCCTCGGAGCACGATATTTTTGCGGACAATCAGGTGGTTCAACGTGATTTTTAAACCAAACTGGGAAAAATTCACAAAGTGTTGAATATCAACCTTGTAGGTCAACTCACGGAATCGAACCTGGAACCACAGACTCCTGAGGGGAATGCTCCACCCATTAGACCACGAAAATACTTAAAAGTTGTCTAAACAGCATTTGCTGACTTTGGCGTAGTCGACCGACCATAGTCAATTGCCTTGTTTCGCACGCCGCTTTTGCATTAATGCTAATTATTTTTATGAAAACATGTTTGATTGTAGATTATTGTACCTTTTCGTTAGCTAATGAAACAGAGAACTCTGTTATGAAGTTTTACGGATTATTCCATAGTGATTTTACAGTAGATTACCATGAATGTTGAAAATCCTTTCCACCAAAATATTTTCTTGTTTTGGCGCTGTATTTTAAAAAAGAAGAGTATTTCTAACTAAACTTGTAACTAAAATGATTGTCCTATTCATTCACTATGAGATCATGTCAAAAACTATGCATAAAACGGTTTGGCTAGCTGCATGACTTTAAAGTTGAAATCGGGAAATTTTCTTTAAAAATCAAAAGTCCTAATAATTTTGTAACCAATCATTTCGACCCTGGTTCCATGGAAGAATATGTTGGAAATGGCCCTCTAACCACCTTCAGGGAATGCATCGAATTTCAATCACCCTGTATATTTATATAAATATATATTAACCTAGCTAAAATAAATAACAGTATAGATATATCTATTTAAATGTATAATATATATATATGTACATACATAAATATAATACTGGTTAATTTGGAAGAGAAAGATAGTGCTCCTTGACTCGCTTCTTAAAAACGGTGATAGAAGGACTATCACGTACAGTGTGAGGGAGGGAGTTCCATAACCTGGCTGCGTGAACCGTAAAATATATTTAATAATTAAATATATTTTATAATTGTATTTCATAAGGAAAGTTACTATTTTCTGTATATGTCCTTAGTTTTAGTTGACTCTTTTATGGCGATACCTGAAATCTCTTTTTCAAAATAATATTATTCCGTAGAAAATGGTCATAAAGTCTGAAATCGAGACTCTATGAGAGTCTGTTTTCAGTTACACAATCAGATGAAGTTAGCTCAGAAAAAAAAACTCAAAGTAGCCTCTATTCGAAACTTATTTTTAATATTACCTATTTCAAAACTATTGATGTAAAATTTATACAAAAATTGTGAACGATATTTTTCTAGTGGAAATCGTTGATTTAGATGTTGCAACATCGTTTTTCTGGTTTCTAATAGGTTGCTTTCTGGCACAGCGCGGATGAAAGGGACCAACTTAACAAGGGAACGGGTCCTTAATATAGGTTTGGCGCCTTTAGGCTTAGGTTAGGAATAGTTTTTATGTTTTTAATACATCAGCTTGTTTATCCCCAGCTGCCCCGGCGCATTGATGCTCGTGTTCACTCTGCCGAACGGCAAGACGCTGCTGCACACGGGCGACTTCGCGCGTCGCCCCAGATGGAGTCCTGCCCAGTGTTCTGGAACAAGGACATACACACCATCTACCTGGACTCCACGTAAGTAGAAATACAGAAATAAGTGCTCGAAAAATCGGTTTCCATTATATTCGCCGTCTTTTAGGTAAAATTTCCATATCCAAGTACCACTCCTGAAGAAGCCCCTTAAATGCTCTTTCGCGGTCTGCCGAGTTACCCCACAAGTCTATTCCATATGATAAGAGAGTGAAAATAGCCATAGTATACTTTGAATAGGTTCGTAACCGGCCGAGCGCCGCGCCAGATGGAGTCCTGCCCAGTGTTTTGGAACAAGGACATACACACCATCTACCTGGACTCCACGTAAGTAGAAATGCAGAAATAAGTGCCCAAAAAATCGCTATCCATTCTATTCGCCGTCTTTTAGGTAAAATTTCCATATCCAAGTACCACTCCTGAAGAAGCCCCTTAAATGCTCTTTCGCGGTCTGCCGAGTTACCCCACAAGTCTATCCCGTATGATAAGAGAGAGTGAAAATAGCCATAGTGTGCTTTGAATAGACGCTGCTGCACACGGGCGACTCAGATGGAGTCCTGCCCAGTGTTTTGGAACAAGGACATACACACCATCTACCTCGACTCCACGTAAGTAGAAATACAGAAATAAGTGCTCAAAAAATCGCTATCCATTCTATTCGCCGTCTTTAAGGTAAAATTTCGATATCCAAGTACCACTCCTGAAGAAGCCCCTTAAATGCTCTTTCGCGGTCTGCCGAGTTACCCCACAAGTCTACCCGTATGATAAGAGAGAGTGAAAATAGCCATAGTATGCTTTGAATAGACGCTGCTGCACGGGCGACTTCGCGTCGCCCCAGATGGAGTCCTGCCCAGTGTTTTGGAACAAGGACATACACACTATCTACCTGGACTCGACGTAAGTAGAAATACAGAAGTAAATATTCGCCGTCTTTAAGGTAAAATTTCGATATCCAAGTACCACTCCTGAAGAATCCCTTAAATGCTCTTTCGCGGTCTGCCGAGTTACCCCACAAGTCTATCCCGTATGATAAGAGAGAGTGAAAATAGCCATAGTATACTTTGAATAGGTTCGTAATCGTCGCCCCAGATGGAGTCCTGCCCAGTGTTTTGGAACAAGGACATACACACCATCTACCTCAACTCCACGTAAGTAAAAATACAGAAATAAGTGCTCAAAAAATCGCTTTCCATTCTATTCGCCGTCTTTAAGGTAAAGTTTCGATATCCAAGTACCACTCCTGAAGAAGCCTTAAATGCTCTTTCGCGGTCTGCCGAGTTACTCCCACAAGTCTACCCCGTATGATAAGAGAGTGAAAATAGCCATAGTATGCTTTGAATAGACGCTGCTGCACACGGGCGACTTCCGCGCGTCGCCCCAGATGGAGTCCTGCCCAGTGTTTTGGAACAAGGACATACACACTATCTACCTGGACTCGACGTAAGTAGAAATACAGAAGTAAATATTCGCCGTCTTTAAGGTAAAATTTCGATATCCAAGTACCACTCCTGAAGAAGCCCCTTAAATGCTCTTTCGCGGTCTGCCGAGTTACCCCACAAGTCTATCCCGTATGATAAGAGAGAGTGAAAATAGCCATAGTATGCTTTGAATAGACGCTGCTGCACACGGGCGACTTCCGCGCGTCGCCCCAGATGGAGTCCTGCCCAGTGTTTTGGAACAAGGACATACACACCATCTACCTGGACTCCACGTAAGTAAAAATACAGAAATAAGTGCTCAAAAAATCGCTTTCCATTCTATTCGGTAAAATTTCGATATCCAAGTACCACTCCTGACGAAGCACCTTAAATGCTCTTTCGCGGTCTGCCGAGTTACCCCACAAGTCTATCCCGTATGATAAGAGAGTGAAAACAGCCATAGTATGCTTTGAATAGACGCTGCTGCACACGGGCGACTTCCGCGTCGCCCCAGATGGAGTCCTGCCCAGTGTTTTGGAACAAGGACATACACACCATCTACCTGGACTCCACGTAAGTAGAAATACAGAAATAAGTGCTCAAAAAATCGCTTTCCATTCTATTCGCCGTCTTTTAGGTAAAATTTCGATATCCAAGTACTACTCCTGAAGAAGACACTTAAATGCTCTTTCGCGGTCTGCCGAGTTACCCCACAAGTCTATCCCGTATGATAAGAGAGAGTGAAAATAGCCATAGTATACTTTGAATAGACGCTGCTGCACACGGGCGACTTCCGCGCGTCGCCCCAGATGGAGTCCTGCCCAGTGTTTTGGAACAAGGACATACACACCATCTACCTGACTCCACGTAAGTAAAAATACAGAAATAAGTGCTCAAAAAATCGCTTTCCATTCTATTCGGTAAAATTTCGATATCCAAGTACCACTCCTGACGAAGCACCTTAAATGCTCTTTCGCGGTCTGCCGAGTTACCCCACAAGTCTATTCCATATGATAAGAGAGAGTGAAAACAGCCATAGTATGCTTTGAATAGACGCTGCTGCACACGGGCGACTTCCGCGCGTCGCCCCAGATGGAGTCCTGCCCAGTGTTTTGGAACAAGGACATACACACCATCTACCTGGACTCCACGTAAGTAGAAATACAGAAATAAGTGCTCAAAAAATCGCTTTCCATTCTATTCGCCGTCTTTTAGGTAAAATTTCGATATCCAAGTACTACTCCTGAAGAAGACACTTAAATGCTCTTTCGCGGTCTGCCGAGTTACCCCACAAGTCTATCCCGTATGATAAGAGAGAGTGAAAATAGCCATAGTATACTTTGAATAGGTTCGTAACCGGCCGAGCGCCGCGCCAGATGGAGTCCTGCCCAGTGTTCTGGAACAAGGACATATACACCATCTACCTCGACTCCACGTAAGTAAAAATACAGAAATAAGTGCTCAAAAAATCGCTTTCCATTCTATTCGCCGTCTTTAAGGTAAAGTTTCGATATCCAAGTACCACTCCTGAAGAAGCCCCTTAAATGCTCTTTCGCGGTCTGCCGAGTTACCCCACAAGTCTACCCCGTATGATAAGAGAGAGTGAAAATAGCCATAGTATGCTTTGAATAGACGCTGCTGCACACGGGCGACTTCCGCGCGTCGCCCCAGATGGAGTCCTGCCCAGTGTTTTGGAACAAGGACATACACACTATCTACCTGGACTCGACGTAAGTAGAAATACAGAAGTAAATATTCGCCGTCTTTAAGGTAAAATTTCGATATCCAAGTACCACTCCTGAAGAATCCCCTTAAATGCTCTTTCGCGGTCTGCCGAGTTACCCCACAAGTCTATTCCATATGATAAGAGAGAGTGAAAATAGCCATAGTATACTTTGAATAGGTTCGTAATCGTCGCCCCAGATGGAGTCCTGCCCAGTGTTTTGGAACAAGGACATACACACCATCTACCTCAACTCCACGTAAGTAAAAATACAGAAATAAGTGCTCAAAAAATCGCTTTCCATTCTGTTCGCCTTCTTTAAGGTAAAATTTCGATATCCAAGTACCACTCCTGAAGAAGCCCCTTAAATGCTCTTTCGCGGTCTGCCGAGTTACCCCACAAGTCAGTAGGGAAAGATATTGTGTGATGGTATGGTTATGGATTGTGTGATGCTATTCTAAACCGGCACCCCACGGCATTCTCAGCCGGCATCACACGACAATAAAGGAAATCAATGCGTAGTTTAAAATGAAGTCGCTTTATCTGTGTCTGTCGTGGAATTCGCTTACTCCTAAGCCACGCAACGGATTTTGATGCGGTTTTCGGTAATAGATAGAATGATTCAAGAGGAAGCTTTGTATGCATAACACATGCTGAAAAATTCCGTTTTCCCGCGAAAAATTTGTTGCAGCGGAACGGGCCGCATGTAAAGGAAATAATAGATATATAGATAGCGGGGGTAGGGATGGTGTAACGAAAACTTTGCAGGCGTGCTCAGACCATGAAACTGAACAACTTTTCCCATTAAAACATATGGTGGTAAACGAAAAAGTTTTTGTTACTTCCTATACAAAGTCAGTCAGCTGATCGTGAATTTTGTATGGGAGGTCGGAAAATTTTTCTCGTTTACCAGCATTGGCTCCATAGTAAAAGTTTTTTAGTTTCATGGCCTGATCATGCCTGCAAAGTTTTCGGTACACCGTCCCTTACACCATATTATTCAAAGAAATAATAGAAGATATCTGTTTTGTCTAGATACTGCAACCCCCGCTACGATTTCCCGACCCAGGAGCAGTGTCTGGAGATGGCTCTGTACCTCCTCCGGCAGAAGAAGCTGGCCCTGGAGAAGGCTGGCAGGAAATTTTCATCAGTCCTCATCGTATGCGGCACCTACACCATTGGTGAGCTCATGATGCACTGGATCCAGGGTCCGGAGTGAGGGTCTGTACCTCCTCCGGCAGAAGAAGCTGTCCCTGGAGAAGGCTGGCAGGAAATTTTCATCAGTCCTCATCGTATGCGGCACCTTGTCGTGTTACCCAGGCTCCTAGAGGCACCGGCACTCAGGGAACCGAGGTAACCGCAGGTGTAACTTAGTAGCTAGGTAGGGTGGAGTGGTCTCGCTTGCACGAGTGCCTGTGTAGTCGAGTAGGTGTGGGTAGAGTGTCCTGTGTGTAGGCGCCCTAACAAGCCTGGTGCCCTCGCGCGTAGTGAGGGGCCGCGGCAGGAAAAGATAGTGAGTAAACCAATACTACTTTTATTAGCCACGTATACAAATAAGTAACCTCCTGACACCGAAAAGGCCACAAGACGCGCGGACTCACAGCGTAGAATCGCCCTCCGACGGTCAGCGTGCGCTCGGCAGGAACGGGTCCTTCAGGCTCGACGGCGACTCGGCAACTCGTCGCGGACGCTTGCGGACAGCAAAGCTTCTTTAGCTTCTAGACTTGAGGCTTCTGAGTTCTTGAGGCTTCAGAACTTACTTCACTGACTTTGTTACTTCACTTTAGACTTTTTACTTCTTTTTTATTTCTTAGATAATTGGAAGTAGAGTAAAGACTGGTAAAATACTGATCTTTTGACAGCTTGACACGCCTTATATATGCTTGCCAGGCGTTCGAGAATGTTCTAGTCTTCTTTCTGATTTCGAATTTCAAAGACCTTGAGGTTTATCAGTGGCCAGTTTTCTGCAAGTTGCCAGTGATGATGGTGGAGGTTTGTCGCCCTGATGATGTAGTGGTTTGTCCCGGCGACGAGGGCAGTCCTGTGGCTTCGGAGGGCTCGAGGTCTCGTTTCCAGGAGGAGTGAAAGAGTGCCAGCGCGAGATAAATTTAGAATCAAGTACCAGGAGGTCAGAAATTGAAAGAGGTAGTGGACTATAGTACAATAACTTTTAGTAGAGAACTACGTGGCTCTATGAGAAAGCCGTCAAAGGTGAGACGTTGACATTTTGTCAATAGTAGTAAACAATAATCATGTCAACAAGAAAAACAATGAAATTATGAATAGATTTATAGAAATCAGAAGAAAATACAGAAAATACGCGTGAAACGCTATATTTTCCCCCAAAACTGTCGTGTTACCCAGGCTCCTAGAGGCACCGGCACTCAGGGAACCGAGGTAACCGCAGGTGTAACTTAGTAGCTAGGTAGGGTGGAGTGGTCTCGCTAGCACGAGTGCCTGTGGCCCCGGGGGCGTGAGTGAGTAGGTGTGGGTAGAGTGTGTGTAGGCGCCCAACAAGCCTGGTGCCCTCGCGCGTAGTGAGGGGCCGCGGCAGGAAAAGATAGAAAGTAAACCAATACTACTTTATTAGCCACGTATACAAATAAGTAACCTCCTGACACCGAAAAGGCCACAAGACGCGCGGACTCACACAGCGTAGAATCGCCCTCCGACGGTCAGCGTGCGCTCGGCAGGAACTTGGGTCCTTCAGGCTCGACGGCGACTCGGCAACTCGCCGTGGACGCTTGCGGACAGCAAAGCTTCTTTAGCTTCTGGACTTGAGGCTTCTGAGTTCTTGAGGCTTCAGAACTTACTTCACTTACTTTGTTACTTCACTTTAGACTTTTTACTTCTTTTTTATTTCTTAGATAATTGGAAGTAGAGTAAAGACTGGTAAATACTGATCTTTTGACAGCTTGACACGCCTTATATATGCTTGCCAGGCGTTCGAGAATGTTCTAGTCTTCTTTCTGATTTCGAATTTCAAAGACCTTGAGGTTTATCAGTGGCCAGTTTTCTTGCAAGTTGCCAGTGATGATGGTGGAGGTTTGTCGCCCTGATGATGTAGTGGTTTGTCCCGGCGACGAGGGCAGTCCTGTGGCTTCGGAGGGCTCGGAGGTCTCGTTTCCAGGAGGAGTGAAAGAGTGCCAGCGCGAGATAAATTTAGAATCAAGTACCAGGAGGTCAGAAATTGGAAAGAGGTAGTGGACTATAGTACAATAACTTTTTAGTAGAGAACTACGTGGCTCTATGAGAAAGCCGTCAAAGGTGAGACGTTGACATTTTGTCAATAGTAGTAAACAATAATCATGTCAACAAGAAAACAATGAAATTATGAATAGATTTATAGAAATCAGAAGAAAATACAGAAAATACGCGTGAAACGCTATATTTTCCCCACGATTCGAGAAAATTTTTGCTGTTACAAAATTTTGAGGTTATGAGCAGACCTTACGCATTCACCTACTTTCAGACTTCACCATTCAATCATGCATCCTTCATCTTCCAAAGGTTGGGGTAGGGCTCACGTTCAATGGCTCTCTACTCCAAGACATGCTACTCTCTGAGCATATCTCAGGCGATGACCAAGGCTTGTTTTAGGAGTTGTCATCCGCTCCAGCTTAAAACCTGTGAGTAGTGTTAAGGCTTATTTAACGTGTCACTAACCGCACGTGTAGGGTATAGTAGTGTAGGCTTGTTTTACGTGTCACAATCCGCACGAAGAGGAATGAACCTTAGCTCGAGTGGGGTATAGAGACCCATCAAGAGAGGAACATTGTAAGAGACCCATTTAAAGAGAGTCTTAAGAGAGGGTATTTAGAGAACCCTTAAAGAGTAGTTAGCCTTCCAGAGGCAGGTTCCTGGGCCAAGAGGCCAAGATAAGGGTTTAGCAAGTTCAGCTAGAGATTTTGAGTGTAGGACCGAAAGTTATCAGGGTTGGCTTGTAAGCCTTAATGAGAGTTGACGTCGCTTTCGCCGAAATTGCGATGTCAGATGGGTGGTGCAGATAGATAAAGGGTAGCTCTAGACTTTAAAGTCCTTAACATGCCATTTGGCTCTTGATCCATTTGGATCCTCCAAGAGGTAAACAAGGGGTGATATTTTTGTACCACCCTGCATTTGAGGTATCTTGGAGCGAGTTTAGCCGAGAAGTACGCGCCTGCGTTACTGAGGGGTAGTTTCTACGCCAGACAAATTCACCGACGTTGAACTCTTTGAAGGGGTGCCTTAGGTCGTAACGAGCAGCATTTCTGGTGTGGGCTATGTGAAGTGAAGTTTGGACCTTATCGAATATGTTGGCCAGTAGACCTATGTTTCTTGCATAGATATCGCGCGGTAGCAGGGTTATTTCGTCCAGGTTATGTGTAGGCGTGTACAGAGAACCACATGTAACGATCTCCCGGCCGTAAACCAAGAAGGATGGTGTATATCCCGTTACTACATTCACGGAGTTGTTCATGGCATTCTGATAGATGGTAGGTGGAGATCCCAGGAGCGGTGATCATCATCTACTAAAGATGCCAGCGCGGTTATGATGGTTCTGTTGTATCTTTCTGTGGGGTTTACTTGAGGGCAGTAGTGTGGGAGTAAGATGGGAAAGGTATTTTGTACTTTGTTAGCAAGTTGTTGAATTCCTGGATCGAAATTGGGGCCGTTGTCCATGATTATGGTTTGTGGGACGCCGTGGACGAGAAAACGAAGTTTTCTAGGTTGCTTATGATATTTGATGCTAACGCGCGTTTAAGTGGGAAGAGGAGGCAATATTTAGTGAAACAGCAAGTGACGACGAGGATGTACTGGTTTCGACGCCTTGACATGGGCAGGGGGCCTATCAGATCGAGAGATATGCATTGAAAGGGCCTAGAGCAGATCTTTGGTTTGCCCATAGGGCCATAAGGGGAGTGGTTGGAGTGTTTGTAGGCCTGGCAGCGTTCGCAGTTGGAGATGAATGTAGCTATGTCTTTGAACATGCCTGACCAGTAGTGTGTTAAGGATAGTTTCTTGAAGGTTTTGAAGATGCCTAGGTGTGGCTCCGAGGCTGAACCGTGGGCGTTTCTGATTAAGTTTTCCTATCTGAGGGTGGTACTTCCTTCCATGAGAAGTCATCTTGCAAGGTGAATGGTGAGGTTATGTGGCGGTATAGTTTGTTACCTTGCGTCATGTAATTGGGAAAAGAATCGGGGTTATTATTGCATCCCTGGACGAGTGTGTTGTATCGCTCAAGTTCGTCGTTAGGGTAGATGTCGAAATAGGGGCAGTGTGGGATGGAGTGTTGAAGTTTTCGGTTTCGGGAGAGTAGGTCGGGTACAACATTATCCTTGCCTTTCTTGTGTTTTAGTATAAAGTTAAATGACGAGAGGCGTACCGCCCATCGGGCTAGTCTCCCGGATGGGTTGGAAAGGTTCAGGAACCATTTTAGTGCCGCATGGTCCGTGTAGACTGTGAACTGTTTACCATTGTCTATGTAGCACCTCCAGTGTTCAAGAGCCGTGATGACTGCCAAAGTCTCACGTTCTGTAGTTGAGTAGTTTTGTTCATGTTTATTGAGTGCTCTACTCATGTAGGCTATAACAACTTCCTTATCGCCTTGCGTTTGGGTTAGCATGGCCCCTATGCCGGTGTTAGATGCATCGCAGTGGACAGAAAAGGGGCTGTTGAAGTCTGGGCAAGCAAGGATTGGTGTCGTGACGAGGAGTTCTTTAGTCTTAGAAAAGCAGAGTTGGCTTCGCTTGTCCAGTTAAATTTAGGGGCGTTCTTACCCGAAGCAGTTAATTTGTTAATAGGTGAAGCAATGGTGCTGAAGTTTGGGACGAATCTGCGGAACCAGCTGCAGGTACCTATGAATTTTCTAACCTCTTTGCGCGATGTTGGTACTGGAAAGTCTAAAATAGCGCGTATTTTGTCGGGGTCGGCACGGAGACCGTGCTCGTCAACAATGTAGCCAAGGTACTTTAGTTGACCTCTGAAGAATACGCTCTTTCGAAGTTTATAGTCAGGCGTGCGAAAGTTAGTTTTCGAGGACTTTAAGAAGTAAAGAAATATGTTCCTCAAACGTTGAGCTGATGATGATGATATCGTCTAAGTAACAGAAGACTTTGTTATCGAAGTCAGTAAATAGCATGTCCATTAGTCTTTGTTGTGTAGCCGGGGCGTTAGTCAATCCAAACGGCATGACGACAAATCTAAACATGCCTCGTCCTGGCACGTAAAAGGCAGTTTTGTCTCTATCCGCTTCGTGAGAGGTATTTCCCAGAAGGCTTTGGCGATGTCTATGCTGGAAAGAAATTTTGCGTTTTTCAGGTGGTCGAGAATTTCGTTGATGAAAGGAAGGCTGTAGGCATCCCGTTTGGTAACGGAGTTTAGTTTCCTACTGTCCACGCAGAATCGCCATTCTCCGTTCTTTTTGGGGGTAATCAGGACGGGTGATAGCCAGGGGCTTTCACATTTTTCAATTACCTTCCAAGACAACATCTTGTCGACTTCATTGATAAGCGCTTTTTGTTTTTCTGGTGAGAGCCTATAGCAGCGCTGTTTGATGGGAAGAGTATCGTCGGTATCTATTCTATGCGTGATTAAGTGTGTGCGACCTAATTCGCCTTTCTCTTCAAAGGAGATTCTTTTAAATCTATTAATTATGTCGTCGGCTATGAGCTTTTGGTCAGGGGACAGGCATTCATAAGGATGTATTTGTTTGTTATGTGCAATTGTGTTGCACGAAGTAGGGTTAAGGTTGAAGGCTAAGGAGAGCAGTTTAGGAATAAGTTTAAACTTCTTCCAAAAGTCGACACCAAGTATGATAGAGGGTCTAATGTCGGGGAAGACGAACGCTCGTATAATTTGAGTTTCGTTATTGAAAGTAAAGGGTAGGTCGATGAAGCCTAATGAGGAAGCTGTGTGGCCACTGGCCGAATATACTTTGAGAGCCTGCAACTTAGATAAGGAGTAGCCAAGGCTTATGAACTTTATGTGGGAGTTATTCCCGAGGATTGTTAAGGAACTGCCACTATCCAGCAGTCCAGAAAAGGTTATGTTATTTATAGTGAAGTTGAGGAAAGGGCGTTCGTGGTCCTTTTCCTCGTCATATAGGATTGAAGTAATTCTGTGCATGTATGGAATAGGCGGATATTTTGTAACCAGTTCTTCCAATCCTCAGGGTCAAATTTAGACTTATCTAAGTCGCGCTTTTCTAGTTTTTGGGGAGGGGTTGCCTTTGCACTTGGGGCACCTGGGGTTTTAAAGTCCTTTAGGCCGCATTTGAAGCAAATTGGGAAGCGGGGTTGAGTACAAGTCGACAACGAGTGTCCGTTGATTCGGCAACGAACGCAGAAAAGATTGGGACTATGTCTTCTGTTAATGGGGTTAATTTGCCTCGAGTATGAGGGTTTGAATGGCTGGGGGGTGTAGGGAGGTTTCGGGGTATTGTATGTCGTGTTGAAGTTAGATTTGTTTGTAAAGCTGTTTTTACTAGGCGATGATGTGGAAGGTCCGACGGGTTTGTAGTTGAACTCCATTGCGAGTGGGTCATGGTGCGGTTCCTTAAAGGTCTTATTTTTATCTATTACTTTTTCATATTGTTGGCAGGCGGATATAAGTTGTTCCAAGGTTGTAATGTTCAAGTGTGCTATGAAGTTGGAGTAGCAGGGTCTTATGTTCCTCATAATAATCTCCAGCTTCTCATCGTTTGCTAAGGGTTTGGAAAGTCTATTAAACATGCCTGACATTATTGACACGTAGATAATAATTGGTTCGGACAGGCCCTGAGTTCTATTTCTAATGGATTCCAAAAATTTGTAGTCAAAGTCATGGCCACCGAAATCTTTAATTAAGTCGGTGCAAAGTTGCTTCCAGGTGAAGTTAGGGTTTAGGTTTAGTTTGAATCTTAGCCAATGTAAGGCAGAATCGGAGAATATGTCAGATTCTGGTCATAAGTGAGTGTGGGTCTATCCTCCTAGACATGCGAAATTCTTCTATGTTCTGTATGAAGGACCTAGGCACGTTTTCCCGAGAAGTTGAATTTTTTCAACTCGTGAAGGCTCTTATCCAGCTGCTGGTTTAAGGGAGCAGGGGTTTGGGTGTGTGAGTATTGAGGAGTGCTGAATATTTCTACGTAGTGATCGTGGTCGTGTTCCTCGTGGGTATGTTGTTCTTGTGTATGCTCTTCCTGTGTGTGTTGGTTTTGTGTATCCTCATGTGTGTGTTGGTCATCTGTTTCTCGTTCTGGGTTTTGTTCAGTTGTTGAAGGTAAAGTGGAAAGAAAGATTTTCTCTAAGCTTTCGAATTTAAATTTTAGATTCTTAGGGTCCTCCTGTAAGGATGGGTCCGAATCTAGGTCCATCCTTTCAATTCGGTGAAAGACATGGTTGAGGTATGTCTCTACCTTGGGAATAAGACGGGTTGCCCCTTCAGTAATTTGAGTTAGCTTGGGTTCGAGGAATGCGAGAGTGGCGCTGGTCTCTGCTATGTCTTGTGCAAGAGGGACTGGGGAGTCGACTACATAGTCGGGGTTGGACTCGATGAGACCAAGAATCTGCCTCTTAAGGGCTACTACAGTATCCGCCGGGTCGGCTAGTCTTAGTTTGATTTCGTATTCGAGCTCAGGTTTATTTAAAAGAGTGTATTTTATAGGGCGCATTTTAGTAGTTAAGTTTAGCAATCAGTAAGTAAGTGTAGCTAGTAAGTAAAAGTTAGTGTAAGGTTTTAAGCTAGAGGGATAAGTAGGGTATAGATAAATTGAAAAGAGGGCCGAAAGAGGAGGGCCAAAATATCGTATAAGAGGTAGATTTAGAATTTTGGGAGGGAAAGAGGGCCGAAATTATAGTCGAAAGGTTTACGCTAGAAGAAGCGTTATTTTAGAATTTAGAGAAGGGTTCTGATAGTACGTGGGTGTAGATATCGCCCACGCACGTATCCTTTAACGTTGGGCGCCAAACTGTCGTGTTACCCAGGCTCCTAGAGGCACCGGCACTCAGGGAACCGAGGTAACCGCAGGTGTAACTTAGTAGCTAGGTAGGGTGGAGTGGTCTCGCTAGCACGAGTGCCTGTGGCCCCGGGGGGCGTGAGTGAGTAGGTGTGGGTAGAGTGTCCTGTGTAGGCGCCCTAACAAGCCTGGTGCCCTCGCGCGTAGTGAGGGGCCGCGGCAGGAAAAGATAGAAAGTAAACCAATACTACTTTTATTAGCCACGCATACAAATAAGTAACCTCCTGACACCGAAAAGGCCACAAGACGCGCGGACTCACACAGCGTAGAATCGCCCTCCGACGGTCAGCGTGCGCTCGGCAGGAACTTGGGTCCTTCAGGCTCGACGGCGACTCGGCAACTCGTCGCGGACGCTTGCGGACAGCAAAGCTTCTTTAGCTTCTAGACTTGAGGCTTCTGAGTTCTTGAGGCTTCAGAACTTACTTCACTGACTTTGTTACTTCACTTTAGACTTTTTACTTCTTTTTTATTTCTTAGATAATTGGAAGTAGAGTAAAGACTGGTAAAATACTGATCTTTTGACAGCTTGACACGCCTTATATATGCTTGCCAGGCGTTCGAGAATGTTCTAGTCTTCTTTCTGATTTCGAATTTCAAAGACCTTGAGGTTTATCAGTGGCCAGTTTTCTTGCAAGTTGCCAGTGATGATGGTGGAGGTTTGTCGCCCTGATGATGTAGTGGTTTGTCCCGGCGACGAGGGCAGTCCTGTGGCTTCGGAGGGCTCGGAGGTCTCGTTTCCAGGAGGAGTGAAAGAGTGCCAGCGCGAGATAAATTTAGAATCAAGTACCAGGAGGTCAGAAATTGGAAAGAGGTAGTGGACTATAGTACAATAACTTTTTAGTAGAGAACTACGTGGCTCTATGAGAAAGCCGTCAAAGGTGAGACGTTGACATTTTGTCAATAGTAGTAAACAATAATCATGTCAACAAGAAAAACAATGAAATTATGAATAGATTTATAGAAATCAGAAGAAAATACAGAAAATACGCGTGAAACGCTATAACCTACACCATTGGTGAGCTCATGATGCACTGGATCCAGGGTCCGGAGTGAGGGTCTGTACCTCCTCCGGCAGAAGAAGCTGGCCCTGGAGAAGGCTGGCAGGAAATTTTCATCAGTCCTCATCGTATGCGGCACCTACACCATTGGTGAGCTCATGATGCACTGGATCCAGGGTCTGGAGTGAGGGTCTGTACCTCCTCCGGCAGAAGAAGCTGGCCCTGGAGAAGGCTGGCAGGAAATTTTCATCAGTCCTCATCGTATGCGGCACCTACACCATTGGTGAGCTCATGATGCACTGGATCCAGGGTCTGGAGTGAGGGTCTGTACCTCCTCCGGCAGAAGAAGCTGGCCCTGGAGAAGGCTGGCAGGAAATTTTCATCAGTCCTCATCGTATGCGGCACCTACACCATTGGTGAGCTCATGATGCACTGGATCCAGGGTCCGGAGTGAGGGTCTGTACCTCCTCCGGCAGAAGAAGCTGGCCCTGGAGAAGGCTGGCAGGAAATTTTCATCAGTCCTCATCGTATGCGGCACCTACACCATTGGTGAGCTCATGATGCACTGGATCCAGGGACTGGACCTCCTCCGGCAGAAGAAGCTGGCCCTGGAGAAGGCTGGCAGGAAATTTTCATCAGTCCTCATCGTATGCGGCACCTACACCATTGGTGAGCTCATGATGCACTGGATCCAGGGTCTGGAGATGGCTCTGTACCTCCTCCGGCAGAAGAAGCTGGCCCTGGAGAAGGCTGGCAGGAAATTTTCATCAGTCCTCATCGTATGCGGCACCTACACCATTGGTGAGCTCATGATGCACTGGATCCAGGGTCTGGAGATGGCTCTGTACCTCCTCCGGCAGAAGAAGCTGGCCCTGGAGAAGGCTGGCAGGAAATTTTCATCAGTCCTCATCGTATGCGGCACCTACACCATTGGTGAGCTCATGATGCACTGGATCCAGGGTCCGGAGTGAGGGTCTGTACCTCCTCCGGCAGAAGAAGCTGGCCCTGGAGAAGGCTGGCAGGAAATTTTCATCAGTCCTCATCGTATGCGGCACCTACACCATTGGTGAGCTCATGATGCACTGGATCCAGGGTCCGGAGTGAGGGTCTGTACCTCCTCCGGCAGAAGAAGCTGGCCCTGGAGAAGGCTGGCAGGAAATTTTCATCAGTCCTCATCGTATGCGGCACCTACACCATTGGTGAGCTCATGATGCACTGGATCCAGGGTCTGGAGTGAGGGTCTGTACCTCCTCCGGCAGAAGAAGCTGGCCCTGGAGAAGGCTGGCAGGAAATTTTCATCAGTCCTCATCGTATGCGGCACTTACACCATTGGTGAGCTCATGATGCACTGGATCCAGGGTCTGGAGATGGCTCTGTACCTCCTCCGGCAGAAGAAGCTGGCCCTGGAGAAGGCTGGCAGGAAATTTTCATCAGTCCTCATCGTATGCGGCACCTACACCATTGGTGAGCTCATGATGCACTGGATCCAGGGTCCGGGTGAGGGTCTGTACCTCCTCCGGCAGAAGAAGCTGGCCCTGGAGAAGGCTGGCAGGAAATTTTCATCAGTCCTCATCGTATGCGGCACCTACACCATTGGTGAGCTCATGATGCACTGGATCCAGGGTCTGGAGTGAGGGTCTGGCAGAAGAAGCTGGCCCTGGAGAAGGCTGGCAGGAAATTTTCATCAGTCCTCATCGTATTCGGCACCTACACCATTGGTGAGCTCATGATGCACTGGATCCAGGGTCTGGAGATGGCTCTGTACCTCCTCCGGCAGAAGAAGCTGGCCCTGGAGAAGGCTGGCAGGAAATTTTCATCAGTCCTCATCGTATGCGGCACTTACACCATTGGTGAGTGACCTCACTATCATATCAGTCCACTGCTGGACGTAGGCAATATCCCGTTTTCTCCATCCAGTCGCTACCAGCTGCTCTATTAAAGTCATCAGTCCATCTGGCTGGAGAGTGTCCGACGCTACGCTTGCCAAAGCGTGGCCGACACTCAAGAACCAGTGCACTCATGATGGAGAGGTTCTTATAGGGTATCTTCTGAGGATCATATTTTACTATCGGGCCATCTGCAAAATTACAAAAAAAAACGCATTTTGCTTGAGTAGGTATGAGGTTCTTCTATGGAACAGCTGTTTTGTACGTGATTACGCAGATGGCCCCACAGTAATATATTATGTTCATATAGATGCCTAAAATCAACAGTATGCATAAATGCTCGCTTGCCAAGTAATGCGCAGGCAAGCAGTAACACACAGTATGGCACTGTACAGTCCAGCAAAAAAGAGTAGAAATTAAATAAAATGGAACTAAAAATTTTTCATACTAAATTGTTGCCATTCATAGCCAATGTTGCCATTTAATTTTGAAGTTTCATACAAAGTGGCGCCCTCATTTTTGACTCTTTTTTGCTGCACTGTAAGTGCCAATAATTTGCCCATGCCCATATGTAATACGAACTTCTTTTCCTCATCTAGGCAAGGAGAAATTCTTCATGGGGATGGCGCGGCGGGTCGGGTGCAGCGTGTGGGCGTGCCCAGAGAAGGACAAGGTGCTCCAAGGTAGTACTTCATACATACATACATCACGCCTGTATGCCTTGCGGGGTAGGCGGGGAATTCTTCATGGGGATGGCGCGGCGGGTCGGGTGCAGCGTGTGGGCGTGCCCAGAGAAGGACAAGGTGCTCCAAGGTACTTCATTAAGGTCAAAATAAAGACCGAGCGCGGCGGCCTCTTAGTACGCCGTCAAACGTGACAGCGCCGTTCGTAGTATAGAGGGCGCGTCGCGACGTGCCGCCCGGTTTTTCTGCATCCCTATACAAACCAGTAATACTATGAACGACGACGCTGTCACGTTAACGGCGCCCTAGCGCTGCCGCGCTTGGTCTATTATTTAGTATTTTGACCTTTATACATATTTCACGCCTATATCCCTTGCGGGATAGGCAGAGCGCACACGACCGTAAAAACGGCCATTTGCACCACGTCTGACAAAAGTTTGAGCGTCGTTCATAATACTGTGTGACAGGTTGTCAGTCTGTCGCCTAAAATTGCAATGCACATCAGCTCTCAAACCCCGTAGTCGCTTCCTACGACACCCACGGAAAAGATATGGGCTGATGCTATTCGAAGCCGGCACCACACGGTTCAATCACCTTGCTATTTAGTGTGTACAGAATTTCTACTACTTTATCACCGCTGCTATTTAGTATGTACTGAATTTTGTGGAATTTGGAGTCGATATTTTATTTGATCGGTTGTCTAAAACGTGTGTGTCCCCGATTAAACAAAACCATGACCCTTTTTTCCCGGTAAGCGTATTCCCGTTGAGGGTGGGGCAAAGGGGGGGCACGCTGGGGCCTATATCTTACCATGCCACGCTTACCAAACCTTGCTTTAAAGGCGAAAATTACGTGACACGCGTTTTCCCCTTTAGTCTAAGCGGGTACGGTCAAATATCACCCGAAAGCTGTTTTGCCGGCACAGTTGATGCCGCTTTGCTCAGTGATACTAGGGACCATTGTGATTGATTCCATCCGAGGAAATGAAAAATCCATCCACTGGATTTCAAGATGGCGGACCTTCGTTTTTTTGTATGGCACTAAAAAAAAATTCTTCAGTAGCCCATCGTGTTGGGTATCAAATGAAAAGGCTAGACGAGACGATTTCAAAAATATATCGTTTTAATACATTTCAGTTGCCCTCTTCGAAAAAAACCAAGTTAAATTTTTAAAAGTAGTCAAAACATGCCAAGTTTGAGGTCCAGTAGGTACAAAATGGCTGACATATAGTTTCATAAAAGTATGCCAAATGATCCACCATATCCTCAACTCTGACGTGACGAAAGGAATTTTGAAAATAATAAGATTTATGTATGTTTTGCAATGGAAAGTAGATCATTGGAAACTGCAGTAGGTTAGTAAGAACTGCTTGTGCGCCTTCATTAATATTTAAGATGTAATTCTTCTCATGATTGCTTTTACACTTAAAGCTAGATTATGATGTGCCGGATCATTTTGAATCTGCGGGCACGGTTGTGCCCCCGCCAAGTTGAGTAAAAAGCCATATGTACCATGTTGCTCTACTCACGAACTCTATCTCAGTTTAGTAGGCCTGTAAGAAAAATGTTAGAAATAAGTATTGTCTGCTGTACCGTTTTTATTTTTGTATTGGTCCTGTATTTGTTTTTGTGTAGGTACCTACAATAAATGAATAAATTAAATAAAATTGTTTCTCTCGAAACAGTTCAGGCCAATTTCGACGCCCAAAACAACGATATTTTGAATAACATTTGAAACCTGTGTGTTAAGAACCCAAACAGTCATTAAATAAACATTCAGTATTTCAAAAAATCATTCAATTCCCTTCAATCTGTTACTCATTCGACGGACCATAAAACTTATAAAGCACTTTTAGATTACATGTACCTAGGTATATGAATGAAGTGAGATCAAAAAAGCCTTATGTAAAGATATGATACTATCAAAACACAACTCAAAAAAAGCAAGGGCTCACCACTCATAAGGTATATCTACCGCAAAAAAATGAGAGTTTTCGTACATAAAATATTGACTTCGAGTAAGATCGTTCCAATGGGCCATATTTGACAGCCCATACTAAAAAACACATCATCAAAGAAAAATAACCTTATATCTGAAAGTTGTCATATATAGCCTATTTGAGCGACCGAAATTAAATAATTGCAAAAACAAATAATCATATACTTACTACTTGAAAGATATATTTTGTTAAAGACAGCCAAGTCCGCCACTCCACCAGAAACGTTGTGCGATCCCCGACGTCGTCGGTACGAAATAACTTTAGAATCATTGTATTTCATATTTATACACTAAACACTAACATGATTCTACAATTAAAACTGCAATGAATGCTGTTTCGCTGTAAATTTAAAATGGTAGGTAATCCTGTGTATTCACATAGAATCACATAGTTAATTGTTTTTTTTTCTATTCTTAAACTTAAGTATTTTACTCCATTTAGAGCTTCTATATCTGCTAAATTAAATATTTCTATTTTATCCAACATATCGTTAAAGGGGTCTCAACTTTAGCCGAAACTGCTTTAAGAGAAATATGGTACGGCAAAGCCACTTTTTACTCGACTTGGCGGGGCACAACCGTGCGAAGATTCAAAATGATCCGGCACATCATAATCTAGCTTTAAGTGTAAAAGCAATCATGATGAGAATTGCATCTTAAACATTTATGGAGGTGCACAAGCAGTTCTTACTAACCTACTGCAGTTCCCAATGATCTACTTTCCATTGCAAAATATATATTAAATCTTATTATTTTCAAAATTCCTTTCGTCACGTTAGAGTTAAGGATATGTTTTATTCCCACCAATATTTTTTTCTTGAAATGAATATTTATTAGTAAGAAGAGGCTTCTTTTATGAGAATATGTTTTTAATTTTAATTATATTTTCACTGACATAAAAATAATCAGCATCTTGGCGTAGCCCTGGTACTTTAAGTGCTATAACCGACTGTACCTTATCTGTCGAATATTGGTCAATCACGTGGTAGGTAGCAGTAATAAAAAACTCTCCGTCGCCTTTTACGAAACACCCTAAGTTGACTAGGGGTGGCAGTATTCTAAGCCGCTACCACACGGCACCTTTCAAGGTATAACACGGCTAATTTTTACCCACGACGGAACGGAGACGGTATATGCGTTTAGGGTGAGAGAATGTGTGTTTGTGCGTTTATGTGTTTGTGCAAACCTATGTTACCAAATATCTCCGATACCACTGGCGGCTGGCCCGATTTTGATGAGGTTTTCAGTGATGGATTTATATTTTTTAGTGCATGTTCTTAGATAGGTACTACGTGAATAACTTATCAGAGGGCTCTGCAGTAAACATTTGTTTGTACAAACCAGTGTTACTAATTATCTCGAAAACAACTGGTCTGATTTTGATGCGGTTTTCAGTGATTGATGAAGATTTAACTAAGGCATGTTCTTAGCTAGGTGTAACGCGAACAACTCACCGGGGGGCGCCGCAGTAAACTGTCGTGAGCTTTATCAAAATTTGAATTTTGTTTTCACTTGTGTGTTTGTGTAGTAAATGTTTGCATATATTTTGTTATTGTTTGCAGCCGTCGAAGGTTGCAGCTTCGGCACTCAGCCGCCCAGCGCGTGCCAGCTACACGTGGTGCCCATGAGAGACCTCACGCATGATGTAAGTCATCTTATCTCCAAAGATTCAAGACTCAAATCTTTTATTTCCAAGTAGATTTACAAAGAACACTTTTAGAATGTCAAATATTTTTGCACCTTGTATTGCGGTTATGCCTGTCATAATTACTAGAACATTTTATTTATATTCTTTCTTACATACATTATGTTTTCATGAATATATTGACATACTGTCATAATATTAATTTCTTTAAACAGTTCCCTTGGGGAACCACGTCTGAAAAGTTTATAAATTGCTCTAATGGCCCTTTTTTGAAGAACAATAATGGTTTCAATATAAGCGGCGCGACCCCATAGAAAAATTCCATAGGATATATGTAATGCTGAGAAAATAACTTAAGTAAACAGGTCGTGCTGTTGCAACATCCGTGATTTCTCTAATTTTAGGTACCGCCGCGTAGGAAGCCGAACTTAATTTCCCCGACAAAGATGTAATATGAGGGCCCCATTGGAGCTTTTGAGTCTGCAGAATACTGTGCTGGTAGATGATCATTGATCATCATCATTGAATTCATAATTAAATTGTTCCAAAAAATATATAATTTTAAGAGTAGATACAATTTAAAAAAAAACTTGGCAGGCAAAACAAACGGAATTAACACCCTAAAAACCATTAATAATGTCTACTTACAGAAACTACGTTCGTACCTGGAGAGTCTGAACGGCGCATTCAGTGAAGTTGTGGCCTTCAAGCCTTCAGGCTGGGAGAACGGGAAAAACTCCTCGGTAGAGAAGGACACGGTCACTATACACGGTGAGTAATAGTAGGTTGTTGACGAGGACGGAAAATAAGACTTTTCTGAAACATGTTAGGAAATATGACAATTTCTTTCAAAAAAACAATCCAGAAAGTTTGACATTGTCTGTGATTTTGTAATTTCTGAACGGTTTGTTTTTTACACAACTGCAATGGATTCCAATACAACTTTTCTGGCGCGATATCGAAATCGTTCAGAAATTACAAAATAAAAAAAGCGGCCAATAGCGTGACGCTCACTGTCAGGGTTTCGTAGTCAACGTTTAAATATCAGGTCTTTCAGCGTTACAAAGTTAATTTTGTTGCTGGTTTGTTTGAAGCTGTATGATTACCCCCCTGTTCCACCTATCCCTACTGACCTATCCCCCCCTAGTAGGGAAGAGCGGATTTTTTTTCCTTTCTTTTCTACTAGGGGGGATACGTCTTCCACATAGTTCCACCATAATAAGGTATAGTCAGAGAGAAAAGTATTCAGTTAAGAGTTATAGAACTAATTTATTGGGCAAAAATCAAGCCTTCGTGTAGGGTCTAGGCTCTTATCACACAAGCGGTTTAAGAGCAGATGCGGAGGGGAGGCGGAAGCGCAGCAAATTTGTTGCGGACGCACGACAGACTTACAACGTTTTGGTAAATATCGCCGACATCCGTTGCGCGTCCGCAACATATTCGCTGCGCATCCACGTCCGTTCCGCATCCGCTACCCCAATACCGCTTGTGTACAAAAGCCTAAGGTACAGCCAAGGTCTAGACAAGATCTACTAAATGACAGCTGTCAAACTTAAACCTGGTTTTTCTCGGTAAACATTATAGATTACAAGGTTCTTGGAAATAGACGAGATGATCATTTCGAATGACAGCTGTCAAACTTTAAACCTGTTTAATCAGAAATTATGCTTGCCAGACAACTAGTCTCGTATGGGAAGTTGTTGGTCTTGAACAAATCTACATTTCAGGTGACAGCTGTCAAACCTAGTAGAAAAGAAAGGAAAAAAATTCCGCTCTTCCCTACTAGGGGGGATAGGCCAGTAGGGATAGGTGGAACAGGCGTGATTACCAACCGCAAATTGAAAAACTTTAATATTTCCTTAATCTTAAATGGTACAGTATTCGTAATAGTTTTCATGATAACTTTATATTACGAACTATATTCCATATTTTTTTTAAATTTTTAGCTTGCATACTTTAGAAGTTACAGCTGGAACAAATTATGGCTCAAAAACGCCCCTTTTAAAAGCAAATATCTTGAGACAGAAATATTTTAGAGACTTTGTGTCAAAGAAACCTCCCCTTCATTTTAAAAGATCTATTCAACGATACCCTACTCAAAATTACAGGGAATTTTTTTTTTTATATCAAATAGTAATTTGATATAAAAAGTTGTTTTACTGATTACTAAGTCAAGATGTTGATTTGGAGTTATTCTTTTTTTATTTTGTAATTTCTGAACGATTTCGATATCGCGCCAGAAAAGTTGCATTGGATTCCATTGCAGTTGTGTAAAAAGAAATCGTTCAGAAATTACAAAATCACAGACAATGTCAAACTTTCTGGATTGTTTTTTGAAAGAAATTGTCATATTTCCTAGCATGTTTGAGAAAACACTTTTTCCGCTTCACGAGTAGAACACCCCTTTAAATACAGTTCAAATAAAATTCGAGACACATAGCAAGTTTACGTTTTGTAGGGATCACATTATCTAAGACATATGTTTATTTTGGAATAAATGTCTAATTTAGATCAATAGTGAGTACCTATATTGTGAGTATTACGAGGTTTCAAAATCCTAATATCGAATTTCTACATTCAACTTTTTAATTCATAGATTTCATATTTTGTTTGACTGTGAAAATGAAAGTGTCTCGTTTTTTAGGATGAGGAGTATATTTGCACAGAATTTAATAGGATACTTTATTTTATGTATGCAGGTATCCCATACAGCGAGCATTCAAGTTTCTCCGAGCTGATCCGCTTCGTGAAGTTCCTGCAGCCGAAGCAGGTGGTTCCAACAGTGGACATCTCCGGCGGGATCAAGGCAGTGCAGGTACACATACACACACACACTCACGCACGCACTCACACACACACACACACACACACGCGCACTCACGCACGCACGCACACACACACACACACACACACACACACACACACTCACGCACACACACACACACACACACACACACACACACACACACACACACACACTTACACACACACACACACACACACACCCACACGAACACACCAAATACTACGTATATACCTACATACATACCGGGAGTAACGGAAAGGGTATAACAAACCGAAAGGAGGTCAAGGTACTCATGAAACTAAACAACTTTCCGTATGGAACATATTGGGTCGAAATATGAAAAAAAAAAACGTGGGCATCCCATTAATCATGGCAGATTTGTATGGGGGAGGTCCAAGTTTTCTTTTCATATTTCGCCCCATGGGGACAGTTGTTCAGTTTTATGGAGTACCTTGACCTCC
Source organism: Phthorimaea operculella (assembly GCA_024500475.1). Lineage (NCBI taxonomy): Eukaryota > Metazoa > Arthropoda > Insecta > Lepidoptera > Gelechiidae > Phthorimaea > Phthorimaea operculella. The sequence goes on along the minus strand of JANFCV010000410.1, from coordinate 63,655 downwards.
TTTCGGCTTGTTATACCCTTTTTGTTACTCCCGGTATATCACGCCTTTATCCCTTACGAGTAGTAGGCAGAGCGTACACGACAGTAAAAATGGCCATTGACACCACGTCTGACAAAAATTTCAGTCTTTGGATGATTTTGTATCACCATAGTGACAGGTTGTCAGCCTGTCGCCTAAATTGCAATACAATTATCTCTCAAATCTACTAAATACTTTACATAAAAAAAAACCTCATATTTACTTTTTATTGTTAGTTTAGATTAACTTACTTTACGTTGCAGAAATACTTCCCGTGTCCACTAGTGGACAAGGAGACGCTGGCGAACCAGAGCAAAGTCACAGACTACTTCAGCATACAACATCCACAGCATGTGCCCGCTGTCACTTGAATATAAGGTGAGTTTTCAGAAGGTGTGGTGCCGGCAGAGTAGCACCACCTCTCTTCCCGTGGGGGTCGTAAGAGGTGACCGAGGGATAAACCCAAACAGCCAAGGCCAACCGTATGGTGGCGGTTAATCCACCACAAAAACATTCCCAAGGAGGGTTTGACGTATGGTAGGCGGCCGGTCGTAAAATTCAGCCAAATCCTTTTGCAATACGATTTTGTGTAAAATGAAACGTGTTGCGCCGACCCCAAGTAGTTGGGATAAGGGCAGGAAGATGATGATGATTTTCAGAAAGTTCCTACAGAAGGTTCACTCGGCCCTATTTCAGATTTTCGGGATTGGTACTTGTTACATGCCAGGGTTTGCTACTGTTAGCAACTGTTACAGCAATTTGGTTTCACACGGGGTCGTTCTACTACTCATGCAGGTCTTGACCTCATCAACCATATAATGGATGCCTGGGAGGAATCTCATGACGCCATAGGTGTATTTTGTGATTTGTCCAAGGCATTTGATTGTGTCCATCATGAAACTCTAGTCAGAAAGCTATGTCATTACGGCGTAAAGGACCAGGCTCTAAGCCTTTTGGAATCATATCTGAATAATAGAATCCAAAAGGTTGATATCAATGGTGAAAGATCATCTGGATCTAATTTAACCATGGGCGTTCCACAAGGTTCGATTCTTGGTCCTTTCCTGTTTCTTGTATACATTAATGATCTACCGTATCTTGTTAAAGACAAATATGATATAGTATTGTTCGCCGACGATACCTCATTGCTTTTTAAAGTAAAGAGGCATCAACTCGACTATGACGACGTGAACAATACTATAATCGATGTAGTAAAATGGTTTACAGTAAATAATCTCCTATTAAATGAAAAGAAAACTAAATGTATAAAATTTGCATTGCCAAATGTTAAACCGAGCACTACAATTATTAAGGTAAAGGATGAACAGTTGAACCTTGCAGATTCAACAGTATTTTTAGGTATAACTTTGGACGCCACGCTCCAATGGGGGCCTCATATTGAGAAATTGTCGAAGAGACTGAGTTCAGCAGCATACGCAGTTAAAAAAATAAGATATCTCACGGATGTAGATACTGCTAGACTAGTTTACTTTAGTTACTTCCATAGCTTAATGTCTTATGGCTTATTATTGTGGGGCCACGCTGCGGATGTAAAGAACATTTTTGTTCTGCAGAAACGGGCTGTTCGTGCAATTTATAAATTAGAACCTCGTGTCTCCTTAAGGAAAAATTTAAAGAAATCAATATATTAACATTTGTGTCACAATATATATACGAAAATTTGATTTACGTCAAATCTAATATTAATACTTTTGAGAAAAATTGTGATATACATAATTTCAACACTAGAAATAAGGACAAACTTGTAGCACACAAGAGCAGGCTTAGTAAAGTAAGCAAATCCTTTAAGGGAAATTGTATACGCTTTTATAATAAGCTTCCAAAAAATATCCAAGATTTACCCTTAAATAAATTTAAAGTAATAAAACATAAATTGTGCAAGAAAGGCTATTATGAAATATCCGATTATATGCAAGATAAATCTTCATGGGAGTAGTTTTACATGTTTGTTTATATACAGTATTTTTAAGACGATACAGTTAGAATATTCTACTGTAATTTTTATTTTATTTTTACTTATTTTTAATTTTGTGTTGAGCCGTTTTTCGGCTATTACTATTCTTGTTTTTTCAATCTTAGCTAGGGTAGCTTAGGGCCTACAAAGATTGTAATCTTTAGAATAGGAGCACTTCTGGGCAGGTTTTGGGGTTTTCCTGTCCAGGAGGTCCGACTAACTATACACATGTAACACCTTTTAAAATCTTGATCGAATTTAGTTTCGCTTACTGGTCGTTAAGGCATAAAGTTACATGACGTGTGGTTAGCCTGGCCAGCCCGAGGCAGTGCCTTTATTTTTATTTTTATCCGCCTGAGCCGCGTTTATAGTAGGAATAAAAATTGTTATAAAAAAGAGAAAATTGTGCTTTGCAAATTTCTCTTTTTTACAATGCCTAATCCATTTCTGCGTAATGTAATGACTATCAATAAGTGATATTTTAATATCCTATTTTGAATAAAAAACTTTCACTTTCACTTTCTGTCATAAATCTCGAAAGTATAAAAATATCAAAACAGCAAAATCTCACACAGAACATCGTTTCTGAGCTAATTTTAAATCCAAGAAAAATTACGTTCGTGTCAACCACCTTCTTAGTTACTTTGTTGTCCCCTGAAATTCCGGTTATTTCCAGTTAAAGCCAGTAACCATCAAAATCGTCGCTAGTACTGAGTGAGCCATCTGTATAGGCGCCCAGCGCGCAGTTTCCCTAATTTGTGCTCAGCCCATGAAACTGAACAACATTCCCCATTGCACATATGGTGGTAAACAACGCAATGTACATCGAATTTCGCCTGTAGAATTGTAGCCTGTAGTTTCGTAACATCGGGCACAGATGTTCCATGGGGAATGTTGTTCAGTTTCATGGTCGGAGCACGCGTGCAGTTTTCGTTCCACCGTACCTTACTCCCTGTATTTATTGACATAGGTATGTTATTTGTAAAAAAATCTATACAGCTAATATGGCGGGATCTTAGAATATAACCACGTTTTTTACGTATGCAGTGTTTATAGATATGTCTATCATTGTTACAGGTATGAATTTAAAAAAAAAAACTACAATAAGCTGCCATAAGACGACGTGACTGTGATGTATTTTTGATATTATTATACTCTAGTGTTAATCATATTTATAAAATGTTTCTTTGTTTATAATAAAATATGTTAAAAGTTGTAAGGTATGCGTTTTTTCGAATAATACTTTACGATTTGTTCTTACGACTTATTATTTTGTAATTTGCATAAATCGTTTTGATTTGAGTCCAAAGATTGGAACATATTTTAAGGGCAATAAAAAATTATTCAAATGATAAAGAAATGGTGTTTTAATTTATTTTCCCCGTAGGAGCGACATTTCTTGAAAGAGAATTAGAAAAAATAATACCTATGAAATAGTTTATTGTCATATCATAGTACAAAATAGTGTCACATCATATTACAAAATAGAAGGTTACTATGCGTCTCACTCAGCGCGGTATGTCACATGTTTAATTAGCAAAATGTCCATTTCGCAAAATGTCTAAAAAATTATTATATTCGCAAAATGACCATTTTGGATATTACAAATTTTAGAAGGTGAACAAGCTCATTAAATTGAACATCTTTCCCCAAGGAACACAGGTCAAAAAAATTTGACCTCCCATACAAAAACCGACGACCGAGGAATTCAGTTTTTTTAATATATTTCGGCCTATGTTCATTTGGGAATATAAATTTAACTTTACGTGCTGACTACTGAGGTACTGAAATACCGCGCGGATACGGCTCCGTTTTGAATAGTGCCTTTGGTACTTATTAATTAATAATCACTACAGACTACTGAAACTAAAACTAGGTATTAATAATAATCATTAATACAATCACGATATCTGAATAGTAACATTCATTATAGTAATCTTACTAAGCTTAATACTAAGCTTTCTTGAAAGCTTTACTTTACCCCGTCTGTCAGGATCCAGTTGTATTTCCATTGCGCTACCCATTGTCATGGGCGCAAAATGTAAAGAAGAAAAATCTCGCCCTTTTATAATGATTCGCCCTCGAATATTACTTAGTCACTAACTTACACTTATCTTAAAATGAATAAACTTTATCTTAAAATTAATTAACATTAAAGCGCCAGCCTCACTGTTTTGTCACGTGCAGATTAAGGACTGTATTACAAACAATTCGAATTAGAGCCTTATCTTAAGACAGGAGCGGAGCGGGTTTGTAACGTTTTTGTTCGATATAAGGTACAAGTAGGTACGTATTGTAAATGCGTAAAAGGTACGGTAGATTCACTGCGCATCCGCTCCGCTCCGCATCTGCCCCCAAATCGCTGGTGTGGTAAGGCTCTTACATGAGTTTTAGGATAAACTTGACGATATACCGGGAGTAACAGAAAGGGTATTACAAGCCGAAAGGAGGTGAAGGTACTCATGAAACTGAACAACTTTTCCCATGGAACATGGGTCGAAATATAAAAAAAATTTGGTCCTCCCATACAAAATCGCCGATCAGCTGACTGATTTAATATGGGAGTTCCAAATTTTTTTATTCATATTTCGCCCTAAGTTCCATGGGGACAGTTGTTCAGTTTCATGAGTCCCTTCATCTCCTTTCGGCTTGTAATACCCTTTCTGTTACTCCCTGTATATTATAAGAGTTAAAAATAATAATTGGTACAACACTTATAGCTTATTAAAATTAAGGTAAGCAAGGATCTTTGGATCTGTACGTACATAATATTCATAGTAAGATAAGAATATAGAGGGATTTTTACTTAGATTACATATATATGCAAGCTATAGTGTGCGCCTAAAAAGTTGGAACCGTTGACAGTAGTCAAAACACAACCTCTGTATCCATCAGTATCAAAACGCCAGTGACAACACTTTTGAACCTCTATGACTTCTCATACATTTGACGTCTACTAAGGCTGCGAATCCACCAGAGCTGTGCGAGGTAGCTACGCGGTGTGCGAGGAAAAAATCCACCAATAGAATCACTTCATTGAGCGAGGCTAGGAAAATAAAGTGATTCTATTGGTGGATTTCCTCTCACCTGCAGCTACCTCACACAGCTCGTGATCACTCACCCTAATGTATTTATTTTGTTCCTTTCGTTTTAACACCATTTTTAATTTGGTTATCTACAGGTGGAATCTTATAATTGGCTGTAAGTTTATACTGATGTTTTGATATAATGCAATTATGTTAACTGCAAGTTTCCCAAAGACACCAAAAATAAAATAAAATAGTTCCGTCACTTGAATAGGCCATATTTGACAGCTGTCAAACCCATACTATAGTCGAATTTCTAATTGTATTCACTAAATTGACGTTTGGTGGATGGCCGCTTTTTTGGGAAAAATAAATAGTGATGTCCTAGAAAGATTAAATTGAATCACTCATCTAGTGACACAGTTCATAGTTAATAAATCAGTAAGTGTATATGTTACAATATTAGTACCATAATTTTAAGAACGTCTTCTTCTCCACAACTGAATAACATTTATTTGAAACTTTCCTTCAAAATATGAAAATAAAAAAAATTGTCTCTCCCGTAATAAGTGACACACTTTTCAACATTTTTATATTAGGAGTATAAAAATTTTGCAGGAAATCAATAAATAAAAGTGAGTAACCTGAGTATGAGGTTTGAATTAATCAGCTCACCTGAACTTAAAAATCGAACTGAAGTACGTCACTAGCGATATGAAGTTGGTATCATTATTTCTATAAAAAACATGTCAACAAAGAAAAATAGACCTTATCATAGCATTAACATGATTTTGACAGCTGTCTAATATGGCCTATTCGAATGACGGTACCATGGGAGCAACTGCTTACGTTTTGACCATAGTATATATGGGTGGACCAAGGAGTGACGTCATTAAAAAGAAATTAGATTCCTCACAACTTGATAATTTTTAGTTTCCGAGTTATTCAACTTTTAAAGTTGTATAGGAAAAACTCTAATAGCAGATTTTTAGGGTTTCTTAGTCTTACCACCATTGGCTCCATAGTAAAAGTTGTTCAGTTTGATGGTCTGATCATGCCTGCAAAGTTTTCGTTACACCGTCCCTAACACCCCGTATTTTAAATATTTTTTGGACTCCCTCCCGTACAAGTGAAAGGGGGCAAAAAAATATTTTTTCTCCTGTAATATCGTTGAATAGCTCCTTTAAAACTAAGGGGAGTTTTTTTTGGAACAAAGTCTCTAAAATGTTTCTGTCTTGAGATATTTGCTTTTAAAAGGGGCATTTTTGAGCCATAATTTGTTCCAGCTGTAACTCCTAAAGTACAAACGCTAAAAATTTGAAAAAAATATGGAATATACTACTCAATCTGAAGTTACAATGAAAACTATAACGGATACTGTACCACTTCAGATAAATAAAGGTTTTCTATTTGCGGTTGGTAATCATACAGCTGCAAACAAACCAGCAATAAAATTAACTTTGTAACGCTGAATAACCTGATATGTATTTGTGGGCGTGTCTGACACGCTCTTGGACGGTTTTTTTTCTTTTTTTGTACGCTAAAGAGTACAAATCATAAAGATTGTGCTAGGAAATCAACCGCGCGAGAAGCCCTTATACGGAAATAAAAAAAGGAAAGGAAAAATTACTGCCAGTCGAGATTTTCCCATACAACTGTAAAAGTTGAATAACTCGAAAACTAAAAAAAAAACACGGAACATACAAGATGTCAGGCATCTAATTTCTTTTTATTGACGTCACTCCATGGTCGACCCTGTATATTTATGGTTTTGCCAGTAGGGCGCGGGGCAATATGCGTGCAATATGCGCACTATAAAGCCTGCTAATATGAAAAAGAAATTGGATCTCTCATACCTACTAAGTGAACTTTTTAACATGTTTGGGAGAGGTCCAAAGATGGCCCGAATGTGGATTTGACCGAATTCGAACTTCGGCCGAAGTTCGGTTGACATTTCCGCGCTATCACTGATGTGTCAAAATATGACTAAGTTACGTAGCTATTGAACTTTTACACACACCAGCCAAGATATAGGCACATCAGCCAGTGGCTGCTCGCCTATTATTAAATAATAAAAATAATACCTAATAAAATATTTTTTCTTGTTCTCTAATCTAATAAAAAATAAGTGTTTGCGATTAACATGTACCGTGTGATGCTATGCTAGCTTAGAATAGCATCACCCAAATTCTTTCCGTACGTGATAAAAAAAAAGTAAAAGCGACTAAGAGAACGTTCAGCAGCCGTCCTTTTAAATGCGACATATCGACTCGATGAATAAGAAGATATTGAACTGTGCTCACCAATCCGTGGTCAATGGTGGTAGGTATAGCAAAACCCTCCAAAGGAGAGATGCCCATGCCCCCCATATTGTAATGAATTTGCCACACAGGGAATACACAGGGAACGCTGCTGCCTATTTTTGTGCCACCTTTTACGACGCTCTTGGGAAGAAAATAAGCTGATGCTATTCTAAGCCGGCACCACACGAATTATACGTAATTCATTTATAATTGAACTGTGCAATGATAAGGTACCGATTACCGAAGTTCGGTAGTATGAACCGAATTTCGGCCGAATGACGAATTTCGATAAAACCTGCCGATATTCGGTTTAACCGAATGTAAAACGAATTTCGGCCCATCCCTTTTTTCATATTTTGTTTGGTGAAAAGTTTCAAATAAAATATGTCCAGTTTTGTGAGAAGATCTATACGTTAGTAATTAATTATATTATCTGTGGTAGAACACGCCCTCATAATAATTGAACTTAATTAAATGTAACCTCATATACTCTGAAGGTTTTTTAATACCCTGCCGAGAGAGGCTCGATTTGCGGCTTGCATTCCTGGTTATGATTTTGAGCAACAACTCAAGATGATCAGCAATGTATACCTACGGTGATACCATAGACCAATAATACTAGAGGACTTGCAACCCTATACGCAAGAGCGTAATGCCGTTCATTAGTTCACGAGAAAAAATTAAAAATAGATGGTCTATGGTGATACCTACTGAATGGGTGGACACACAGACAAATGAAACCTTTTTCGCGCAGCGCTAACTAGACACGCCTTTTGTCAAAATTTCATACAAGACAAGCCTGTCATTTTTGAACGAGTTTGTCATTTGAGGTGATAGCTCATTTAACCGTTCCGTACGCGTCATATTTTGAAATTTTGTATGAAATTCTATGCCACTTAGGGTGCTGTGCGTACGGTTCGGAACAGAGTGCGTTCACCCTAAAGTGTTGCCACAACCGTCTTTTCAAAATACACATATCCGTCGCCTAAACCTAAATTTGGAGTGTATGAGATTGAATAAAAAGGAATGAATGAAAATGAATAAAGGGAATGAATGAAAATGGCCCCTTCATCCCCGTGGTCCACCTCCTGGTCCACCTGGTGGACCACGGGTACGTTATTTTTCCTGTGGTCCAGGACAGGTGTCAGCTGTCATACTAAAGTCGTTTAAATCAGAAACCATGCGTGCTAGACTAATAGTTTCTTTGGAAAAGTTATAGGCCTTAACGAGATCTACATGACAGGTGTCAGCTGTCACACTAAAAAGTCGTTTAAATCAGAAACTATGCGTGCTAGACTATTAGTTTCTTTGGGAAAGTTGTAGGCCTTAACGAGATCTACATGACAGGTGTCAGCTGTCACACTAAAAAGTGGTTTATATCGGAAACTATGCGTGCTAGACTATTAGTTTCTTTGGGAGTTTTGTAGGCTATAACGAGATCTACATGACAGGTGTCAGCTGTCAAACTAAAAAGTCGTTTATATCGGAAACTATGCGTGCTAAACTTAAATCGTTTTTCATAGTTAAAATTATTTACCTACCAGCTTGCTATTACCTACATAAAATGGTTTTATAATGGTAAAAGAACTGAGTAGCAAGCGAGGCTTAGGCGCAAACTCCACCAAAAAGACGAGGGCATAGGACGTAAGAATGACAGTTGACAGACAAGTGATCGTCAAATATTCTTAGTTTTTGACGCTAGCTGTCATGGATGCGACGCTTTGGCGACGCTTGTGTGTGCCTTTGTCAATACTTTTTCGTACATTTTGTATGGAAACGTCGCGATGTCAAACGTCAGGCGTCATGCCCTACGCCCTATGTCCTTTCCTTGTCCTCTCTGTGGAGCTTGGGGCTTAGAGATTTAATATGTTAATGTTTTTGATTGGATCAAGTTTATTGGGTCTTGCACTCGTTTTCCAAAAAGGATCGCAAATCAATCACATCAAGCCCTACAACTTACGTAAAGAATTATATTATAATATTAGTGTAAACATTTATTCAAAGTTGCTTTCAGAAATAAGGTGAACCGGGTGAACCATTAGTAAAACCCCTGCCCTTGAGTCCACCTATAGCAGTGGACTAGGTGCCTGACGAAAAAGAAATACCCATGGTCCACGTAGGCATTTTCACCTTTTCTTGTGGACTCGTACTGATAGATGACTCAATGTCAGTGTTCTAGAAACTGACATCCTCTGATAATTATAAAAGACTAGCTTTCCGCCCGCGGTTTCACTCGCGGTATTATCTGTTTGGTCTAATAAAAAAGGTTTAAAATATTAAAACAGATTGCATTAAAGATCATGAACGGTGGAGTTCTACTACTCGACAGTAGATGGCGCCACTACTTGAGGGATTGAAAAAGCCCTTATATCTTAAAAAATACGCCCTTTAATTTAAAACGGGACCTTTCTTGTTCGAGGGGGGATAAAGGACTATTGCACTATGTAAGTCCCTTTATCGTACCGGGAATCCTTTTTAAGTTTTATCGGCACGTACATTTTATCAACTTAGTTTTATTATATATAGTGATTACGTGTCAGCCAGAAAAACCATTCAATGAGTTGAATGAGACAACTTTTGTCTGTCGTGTTTATTTTTAGAATTAGGTATAGGTAGATAACAGCTACGTAAAAAAAATATTCTCATTTTTTGTTTAAGTAGTTTTTTCACCAAATCACAACGAAGATCCAGATAATAAATAGGTATATTGCCGAGTAATGTTGGCGTTGAATAGCATCACCCCATCTATCTACCCTTGAGTGTTAAAAACATTAAGTCATTCCAGAGAATGGGCAGCAAAATTCTCTGTGAATACATCACCTTGAACTGCGCTTGCAAAAGGGCGTCTCTATCGGGGGCCGCGAATGACGTTTTGGTTCTCTGTGGGTGGACAGGTCAAAGTATGTGTAATAGCTAGTACCTATATAATGTCATGGTTATAGCCGTTTATTATTTCAGATCATAAACGATTACCCAACCTATTTGTAAAGAGTAGGTAACAATATTTTTATTTCATAAATCTTTACATGTGAGTGCTTAAATGTGACTTTAAATTCGATAGCCGGCGATACTCCTTTTTACATACATTACAAGCAACGTTTTCTCCTGTATGTATGACCATATGATGCTTTAAAGTAATAGTGCGTGCAAATTTTCTGCTGCATATCTTACATGAAAATGGTTTTTCACCTGTGTGTGTTCTCATATGGCTGACGAGAGAGGAAGAAGTTATAAACTTTCTATCGCATAACTTACAAGCATGGGGCTTTTCTCCGGTGTGTATCTTCTGGTGGGTATGTAAAGTAGAGTACTTTCCAAACTTCTTATCGCAAAACTTACAGGAGTAAGGCTTTTCGCCTGTGTGTGTTCTCATATGGTTTCTTAAATGACATCGTTGCCCAAACTTTTTAGAGCATATTTCACAGCCATACGGCTTTTCTCCTTTGTGTATTAATCTAATATGGGAATTCAACGTATAATTTCTGATAAACTTTTTACTGCATAATTCACAAGAGTAAGGCTTATCACCTGTGTGTGTTCGGACATGATTATTAAAGGCACCAGTTGATGTAAACTTTTTATCGCATATCTTACAAGTATACTTTTTATCTTCACCTGTGTGTGTTTTCATATGAAGTGTTAAACTATATGAATGTCCATATTTTTTATCGCACAACTTACATGGATAAGGTTTTTCCCCTGTGTGTGTTCGAACATGTAAAGTTAATTTATGCCGGACTGAAAACTTTTTATCACATATCTCACATTTATGAATCTTAGACTTTTCTCCACTGTGTGTTTTGATATGCCCAATTATCCATGTTCTATTAATAGCAATGTAAGAACATATGTCACAAATATATTTTTTTGCAGCCGAGTGCGCTTGTATGTGTGATTTTAACAAATTTGCAGTTTTGGTCGTATATTTGCATTCACTGCATGTGTATTTAGTAGGTATAAGTAATAATTTGATTTTTCTACTTGAAGAAATTATACTTTTGCCTCTGTTAAATTTCTTATTTGTTGTACATGCATTATTAGCATTAGATATTCTTTCATCAACACGTTTGCTGCTGCCCTTGATACTTTTAGTCGGACACATAGTATTAGATATCTCACTAGTTTCATTTAAGTCGTTGTTTGTGTTAATACTTTTAAGGCCTGACTCTCTACCTTCATGTGTTTTGAAATGATGATTCATTGCACCGAGACATGCAAATTTTTTGTCACATAACTTACAAACGTATGGTTTTTCACCTGTATGACGTCTAACATGATGAATGAATGCATATTTATTAGTACTAATATAAGAACACGTGTCACAGGTATAGCTTTTCGCAGCTAAGTGAGCCTTCAAGTGATATTTAAAAGTGTGTTCTCTATCAGTAGTGAAAGTGCATTTTAAACATGAGAAATTATTATCGGAAATAATGTTTAAACGTTTTAATATATCATTATTTAGAACAGCATTTTCAGTTATTGTGGACGAGTCTGTGTCATGACCGGTGGTCTCTTTACTTTGAATCTGTTTTTCGTCTGGTAAAAACAAAACATTACTTTTACAAAGATTATCTTTCGATGCTGCAACAGCATGAATAGTTTCCTTTTTAAAAAGATGTGTGCTGTTTTTTACCTTCTTAGTCTGACATATTATTGCATTTGTTTTTAAATTTTTTACTTGAATATATGAGTTGGAATCCGTGCACTTTACATTACTGGAACTGGGTAGGTTTGTACTGGTATGTACCCTGGAATGCTTCTTTAAAAAATTAAAGTGAGCGAATTTCGTATCGCATATCTTACAAATATACGGCGGCTTCTGATCATTATGCGATTTAATGTGCTTATTTAAATTCCCAAGTTGGCTAAATTTTTTATTGCACATCTTACAACAATACGGCTTTTCTCCGGTGTGCGACCTCATGTGAATTAATACATGATACCACGCCGCAAACCTTTTATCGCAAGTTTTACAAACATATGGTTTTTCTCCTGGGTGCGTTGTTCTGACATGATCAATGAGTTTGCCACGCTGTGAAAACTTTTTATCGCATATCTTACAATCATAATTTTTACTGCGTTTATTTGCACCGGCATAGCGGTTTACATTATGGAGACCGGCAATTTTTTTATTAGATGTCTTAGGAGTACAGGGCGGTTCATTGGCGTGTATTCTGAGGTGATACATTAAAGTATATTTATTTGTAGCAATAAAAGAGCACGTGTCACAGACATATTTTCTTGCTGCCAAATGCGCTTTTATGTGGAAATTAAAAACTTTAACCTTTTCTGTTTTAAACGTGCATTTAGTACATGAGTATTCTTTAATCGAACAATTCTCAGAATACTTTTTTGTACCTCTCACAATACTTTTTTGACAATCATCAAACTTACCACCTAAATGTGTATTATTTACAGTGACTTCTTTATTCTGATCTTCAAGGACTGTTTTCTCGTTTTTCTTTTTATTCTTGGAGGTTCTTGAAACGTCTTCGTCAAAGCAGATTGGTTTGACTACTTGATGTTTTTCCGAGCTGATATTTGGATTTTTTGATATATACTTGTTTGCTGGCAATAAACCTGTAATAAAATCAATCGGTTTTTCGTTACCTGATTGTGTTATTTACACATGATGTGTACGCATGGTTTTTTCTTTGTGGTCGTTATGGAACAGTCGCTCTATTGTTACAAAACAATTTTAATAACATTCTCAATATTTTTGAGTCGCATTTTGACTTTCGATATTTTCGTCAGCCGCACTGACTGTCTTACCACGACGGAAGTAGGTAGTTATAGATTTTTTTTATTCAGAAAGGGATGGTCAACTTGAGACGGAAGGGACATCCGTCTGCTTCCCTTCCAAAGAACCCGACACCGTGGTACCAAACGGGTACCATGGTATAATAAGATACTCCGCCTGGTATTTCTTTCCGAGACTCGTGAACCACGTGACCAACACAAGTCTACGTCATCATGCTTGTGGGTTACCAGAATTACCCACTCTTATGATGTTTTTTGTAAATCATTTATGATACTGTTAACTAATAAATGCAATTGAAGTGTTGTTGTAAAGTTCAAGTTAATACACACGTAAATCTAAATTATAACATTATTAAGAAATATTTTAGGTCACTTTTCTGAGATTGAATTTAACCCCATAACGTATTTTATTGAAATAAAGTGGCAATACTAAGTGACGTTGACTTGTGTTTCTCTGGGAAGGAAAGACCATGTTTTATTAGACTATGACGGGTACCAGTCGGGTCCCAGTGCGGCGAGCAGTGACCGGGCATGGGTCCACGTGCAGAAGGGGGCTACTATGGCTTAGCGTTTCTGAAAACGTGCTTTGCTCCGGGGGGACTATGTTCCCTAAATTATTCAATTAATAATAATTTATTAATTGACATACTTAGCTTAGCTTGATTAAGTTGAATCTTTGATTTTGTAATTTAATTTATCGTAACATGAATATGGGATGACACGAGCAATAGGTCGTCAATGTCTTCGAATACACCTCCGCAAAGTTTACATATCAATCATGTTGAGATGAAACATCAATATTTCGGAAATTATCGGGCCGATGGAGATAAGATTTTACAAGAATAATCAGTTATCTTTAATGTAAACACATAATATCGGAAATTATAACTCGGGGTCTTTTCTACCTCTGCCATTGACAGGACAAGAAGAAGAATAAGTGGAAAAATACTGAAATATAAATAATATTACAAATATATATAGAGAACATATTTGCTTGCTTTCCTTTCTCATGTTTGTTTGCAGAAATTTTCATAAAAACAGAGTACGGACTGCAAGAGGAAGCAGGTGGAGTAGATACATTAATTAAAGTCAATTCATGGTGTATCTATATTGCTGCATCTTTCATCCTGCTGTGGTCGTTATGGTTTGAATCGGATACTCTTTTAGAGAGTCTTTTTGTAGAGTAAGATGGAAAATAACTTTTTTATTTTCAGACTGAGATAGAAATTGAGAATTGATTCTATTTTTCGTGGTGAGAAGCAAATGATGTAACAAGTTGCTAAATGATCTTTTTCGCGGTTTAGCACATCGCCGAAACTGAAAATTCCTATTAGCATCTCGACATATTAATTAATTCCTCGTGCCTGGAATCCAAGTAACTGCGAAAATATTTTTTAAAGGTTAAAACAGGAGGATTCTGTCTCAGATTCCAAGTTTCATCAAAATCGTTAGAGCTATTTCCAAGATTTGAATATGTCAAGCGGTTTTACGCTCGAATTTTTTTTTTACCGACCTACTTGGCTGTGTTAGCGGACCAGAGAAGAAAGGGGGAGCGCGGCGCTTCAGTGAAAGTGAAAGTGAAAGATTTTTATTCAAAATAGGACATTCATCATCATTGGCCTCATACGTCTGTGACAGACGATTTATTCAGTGTCTGAGGCAAGATTTTTCATGGCTGTATAAGCCGATACGGGAGCGGCATGACTTTCCGCACGCTCTACAAACGAAGGTGGAATTAGAGACTGGCACATGCATGTTTAGATGTCGTTTTTGCCTTTTGTTTGCGAGACCAGCGAACCAGGCATCTTCGTGAGCTTTACGCCCATCAAACACACGCTTTCGCCATACATCCCTATTCTCAGCAAGCTTCTCCCAGCTTTGATGGTCGATGTCAAACGCAGCCATGTCCCTTTTGGCGCAATCTTTGAAACGTAGCATCGGTCTTCCAACTCCTCTTTTGGCGTTAGCTACGGCGCTAAGTAGGACACGCCGCGGTAGACGCGTAGGTTCCATGCGGTACACATGCCCTAGCCACCGCAATCGTCTTTGCTTAAGCAAAGCGGTAAAGCTAGGCAGCTGTGCAATTTCTAGAACTCGCTCGTTTGTGACTCTGTCCTGCCAAGTTATATGCAAGATGTTTCTTACGCAGCGCATATGAAATGTGTTGAGTCGACGTTCTTGTTTTGCGTACGAAGTCAGGTTTCAGCTCCATACAAGAGTATGCTTAGAAAGCAAGTTTGGTAAACAATTATCTTGGTTATTGTGGTCAGGTGTTTATTATTCCATACTCTTGTACTGAGCCTGCCGAACATGGTCGCCGCTTTTCCGATACGAGTATTGATCTCAGCATCGAGGGTGAGATTGTTCGACACAGTCGACCCCAAGTAGCAAAACTTGTCAACTATGTTCAAGGAACGCCACCGAGCAAAATACGTGGTGTTTCTCCTTGAGCTAGCACTACTGTTTTTGGCATTAATGGACATTGAGAACAGAGAACACGCGTGGGAAAACTTATCAACAATGTCTTGAAGCTCACTTTGAAATTAGCAACGAAGGCTGCATCGTCAGCGAACAAAGGCTATCGACGAATAAGTCATCGCGGTTACGCTTTGACTTAAGAAGCGAGATATTGTACAGCTTCCCGTCAGCCCTAGTGTGCAGGTGTATACCCTGTTGGTCATCGCCGAAAGCAACTTTAAAAGCAATGAGAGAAAATACCAAACAGGGTAGGAGCCAACACGCAGCCTTGGCGAACACCTCTACGCATTTCGAACGGCTCAGATGTATTGCCGTTAAAAACAACAGATCCTTTCATGTCCTCGTGGAAGGATTTAATGAGGCTTAAGTTTTGGAGGGCACCCGATGTTTAAAAGTGCAGTATAGAGTCCTTCCCTGCTCACGGTGTCGAAGGCTTTGTTAAGGTCTACGAACGCCACAAACAGAGGTGTTTTCTGCTCTCTACACTTTTCCTGCAGTTGGCGAAGTGTAAAGATCATATCTGTTGTGGAACGTTGGGCGCGGAATCCCATTGCGATTCGGGATATACACGATCAGCAAGTTTTTGAGTCTTATTAAGACTAACCGAGCAAATAATTTACCTACTATACTTAAAGGGATATTCCACGATAACAGTTACAGTCACCGCGGTCACCTTTGCCTTTGTATAGGGTAATGATGTTAGCATCGCGCATATCCTGTGTATATATCCCGCTTCCCAACATTTACACAACAGATTGTGCAGGATGGGTAATATGCACTTGAGCCTGATAATTTCGGCGTGGGTACCATCGTTTCCAGGTGATTTTCAAATTTTAAGCTGCTTTACAGCCTTGTGGTACTCCCTTATGGTAGGAAGATCATCTAACTCAGTCCAGGTAGCTAGTTTTGGCATGCAATCTGCAGCTTCTGGCATTATGTTCACTGGTTCTGAGTAGAGACCAACATAATGTTCTACCCATCGTTCGAGTTGGCGTTGAGCATCCGTAATAACAGTGCCGTCCGCTTCTTTAAGGGGGGCTGTTTTTTTAGGAAAAGGACCAAGGGCCTTTTTAATCCCAGCGTAAACACCACCAAAGTTTCCCATATCAGCGCATGATTGAATGCTTTGACAAAGCTCGGTCCAGTATGCATTTGCGAAGTACCGTGATGTGCGTTGTAAAGCTGATTTTGCATTCGATAGGTCGATACGCGTCTTTTCGGATGGGTTAAGGCGATGTTTTAGCGCAGCTTGTCGTTTGGACTCGAGCAGAGGTGTAATGTGTTCGAGATTTTCAGCGAACCAGTCCTGGTTTTTGGCTTTCTGATGACCGAAAGCCGTACCGGCTACTTCTGTAAGTAGCTTCTTTACTTTGCCCCATTCCTCCTCTATCGGAGCGTCTACATCCCAGGTGGCAACTTCGTCGCGTACCAGCTCCTCATACTTTTGGACCACCTCATCGTCTCTGGTTTAAAATATCACTTATTGATAGTCATTACATATCATGTTAACAAAAGTCCATAAAAACATTAACCATAAGATTATTATACCTAGAAATAACTAGATTTAATTTCCTCACTACCAGTGTGATACCGGCCAAGAATTGTATTGTATCATTCTTAATTTTTGTACCGCGGGTGTCGTTTAAGAGACTCGACGTTTTTTAACCGACGAAAAAGAAACGGAGGAGGTTCTCAATTCATCCCGAACTTTTATTTTTATGTATGTTCACCGATAACTCAGAGACGCTTGGACCAATTTGGAAAAATATTTTTTTGTTTGAAATGGTGCACTGTCCTGGAGGTCCCATAGTCATCAGATCAGGATCTGATAGAAGGATCCATGGGAATTCAATGATCTTTTCATATTATGCGACACATTTGAAGCACAATGTAGTAGTGTTTACCTACACGACTGTCGTCTGCCCGTTGACTCTCTGCCAAACATCTGTCAAAGATGTCAACCCAAAAAGGAGGTTACTTTTATAGGTACTGTATCTGAAGGTATTTCGGGTACATATTATAATGTCAAAAATTAAAAGGCCTTTAGGTATTTAAAATGTAGGAACTCAAAATACCCGAAATCATTATATCAGACTATTGAAACACCAAGTAAAATACAAAATATTTAATTTATCTTACAGTTGATTAGTCGAAACCTAAAATGTTTTATTTCGAAACCTCTATCAAAATATACCTGAATTTAAAATAACAAACAGTAATAATATTATGATCTCTTTCTTATCGTGTGGGAAACTTGAGTCAACAATGACCCGTTATACCATAGTGTCAAATTTTCACTAATTTACAACTACAAAATACCAACTTTGTCACTCATCGAATCCGTGAGCGTCAGGATGGCCGGTAATTTATGTTTCGAAGCTATCAGTGTTGCCAGATTGCTCCGCCGTTTTCGTTTCTGACGGTTTGGCTTTTCGGCGGAGCAATCTGGCAACACAGGTAGCTTCGAAACATAAATTAGTTTTTGAATTTGTCTCATAACCCGTTGATATTTTTACAACTTATTGTGTGTTTCAGGGGGTACTATTTATTGGTGTAGGTTTCAGAATGATAGTTGTAGCGATTAAGAAGATATAACAGTACACCGGCCATCCTGACGTCAGAACCGCCGGTGTACCAGAATTTTAATATTACGGCTAAAGTGTTGAGGTACTAATTTTTATTTTAAAGGTTCTATTTGGTACTAATTAGGTACTACTATTTTTCAGTAATAGGTCTCATTCAAATCTGTATAGGTACACCGGAAATTCTGACGCTCACGAATCCGGGACGTCTGTGCTGTAAAGTTTAAAATATTCCAAGAAAAATTCGAACATTTACAGTTCACAATTTTTTTACCTCTTCAACTTAGAAAATATAAGAGTAAAATGTAGGGAAGTCACTTTTGTTCACTCGATGAGGCAAAGTGATATGAATTTCGAACATTTACCCGATGTTCTAATAGAAGTAAATTCAGAAATGTTCTGTACAATATTTAACATAATTTTAAATAATTCTTTATAATAAAATGACTTATTCGTATTTTTATAATATTTTTTTTCTTTATCTTTGGAAATTAAGCTAAAATTTATAATTATTCATAACTTATCCTCAGGCGATATAATAAACTTTACACTGGTGTGAAAACAAAACACTAAATAATAATACTAAAGAATCATGCCCAGTCTATTATGGATGTTCGTCTATCGCTTGCCTCACTACTTGCAGGCCTCGCATCAAAGCCAAAGTTAAATAATTATGAAGTCTAATTATTGCTTAACATTTAGTAACTGAAAATAATTTAATTATTACAGGAGTTCTGAAGTTATTGAATGTTAAAGTTGGGTATCGGAAGAGACAAAAGTTCTGAAGTTTGGCTGTATATCGAGTATTTCGTTCTTAAATCGTTATCGTTAGCTATACCGAAGTAAACAGTGCAAAAAAGGTTCACACCACAGTCAAATCTTTGAGAAAAACACCTAACGGTAGAAAGACCTTTAACAGTTAAGTTAGTTTCCCTGTTTTGTACAACAATTGCCGTAGCTATTCTTCATTAGAATGAGGGATATTACATAATGCTTTAATTTTCGTTTTGAGGCAAGACAATTTCTTAGACCAAAAATGGGCAATCTCATTTATGCAATTTTTGGAAAACATGCAAAATTTCACCGCAGGCTGAATTTGGACCTTCGCCATCCAAGGTGAATTAAAGATTTGATATTTTTGAGTTAGGTATTTTAAAAATATTACATTATGAAGTTTTACTATTTGAATTCAGGTATTAAAGAGTAAGGTGTAACAGGTTCAAATATTTTAAACCTTCTGGTATTTTGAGTTCGGGTATTTTGAGCTTGTACATTTTAATTTAAGGCCTTTTAATTTTTGACATTATAATATGTACCCGGTATTTCATGTAGTTTCTTTGTGCGCTTGAAACTCTTTAGAAACAGTAAGGTAGGTCGGGGCGTCAGGCAGTTCGCTATTTCGAAAGTAATTTAACTTGAAAAGTAACCACTAAATATTATAAAATAAAACCTTATATATAATAAAATATCACCGCCGGAAACTGAAAAGCAAAAAGTAATTAGTATAGGTACCTAAGACATATTTTTGGAAATATTACGTTATGAGGACTTTTATTTATGGTTAAAACAATATGCTACACGATGTAATGGAGAAATATTGTTATGGTAAAATAACCATTACTATGCACATTTATAACTATGCCAAGTTACAATTATGCTAAATGACTACTATGCCAACAATTTTATGCGTCATGCAAATAGGAGTAAAAATGTTATGCATTTGAAGGGGCACCCTCTGTCTTGCCTTCCCACCCGCCGCAGCCAGTTAATCGCTGACAGAGAAAACGAAATCCTATGTTTGTGCACTTCTGATACAATTTGTAATTTACTCAAAGACACACTTTCATTTGTTACCACATCGTGGGTATGCATTATTTATCTTTTTTTTTGGCGACCATCTTGAATTTGAGAAATCTATTGATAATTCGGAATGCTAATATAATAGCAACTTTCGGATTCAGCTATTGCTAAAACCCAGAAATAACTCGCTTATGAACTTGTTACATCATTTGCTTCTCACAATCGCAATTCTGAATTTCTATCCCAGTATATTTTAGGATGCACTCTTGAATTAGAATCCTACACTATTTTGCGTCCCTGCTATACCCCGACATTTCGAATTAAATATTTTTTTACATGTGTGTGCCCATATGTGCTTTTAGCGTAGCTTTACGTCGATACGCCTTATCGCAGATATTACATGCAAAGGGCTTACCGCCTGTGTGTATGACCATATGATTCTTTAGTACATTAGTACGTGAGAATTTCCTACCGCATATCTTACAGTCATGTGGTTTTTCACCAGTGTGTGTACGTACATGGTTGGCCAATCCAGAAGAAGTTATAAACTTTCTTTCACAAAACTTACAAGCATGGGGCTTTTCGCCAGTGTGTAACATCTGGTGGGTATATAAAGAAGAGTATTTTCCAAACTTCTTATCGCAAAACTTACAAGAGTAAGGCTTTTCGCCTGTGTGAGTTCTCAAATGGCTTATTAGACTTTGATGAAGTTTAAACTTTTTGGAGCACATCTTACAACTATATGGCTTTTCACTACTGTGTAATAATCTAATATGCAAATTCACAGAACTTTTACGATTAAATTTTTTATCGCACATTCTACAAGCATAAGGCTTTTCACCTGTGTGTGTTCGCATGTGACCATTGAGTGTATTGCGCTGTAGAAACTTTTTATCACATATCTTACAAGAATGTTTTTTGTAGTCAGTGTGTGTTCTCTTATGAAGTGATAAACTATAAGAACATCCAAACTTTTTATCGCACAACTTACAAGCATAAGGTTTTTCCCCTGTGTGTGTTCGAACATGTTCAGTTAATTTATGCCGCTCTGAAAACTTTTTATTACATATCTCACAGTTATGAATCTTAGACTTTTCTCCATTGTGATATCTGAAATGACGATGTAACTGTTGTTTATCTTTAGTAATGTATGAACATAAGTCACAAATATATTTTTTTGCCGCCGAGTGCGCTTCGATGTGTGTTTTTAACAAATTTGCAGCATTGGTCGTGAATTTGCATTCAGTACAAGAGTGTTTTGTAGGTATAAGTAATTCTGAATTTGATAGCGGAAATATTCTTCTGCTGTAATCAAGTGTCTTATTTGATACGCACACATTATCATCAAATAGTTTTTTCGTTCTTGTGATCTGGTTGTGGACCACTTTAGTTTTATACACTGTGTTTCTTTTCTCGTTACTGACGTTGGCATTTTTGTTTGATAATAACTTTTCAGTTTGGTGAGTTTTAAAATGGCGATTTAAGGAACTGAGTGCCCCAAATTTTTTATTACAAACCTTACATACATATGTTTTTTCATCTGTATGTCGTTTGATATGACTAATGAATACATATTTGTTGATACTAATATAAGAACACATGTCACAGTTATAGGTTTTTGAAGCTAAGTGAGCCTGTATATGACTCTTTAAAGTATCTTCTCTTTCGGTTGAAAAGTTACATTTCACACATGAGAAATTATTAGCCGAGCCGCTATTTGAATATGTTATAGCTTCATTTTCTGTATTTATAACAGCATTTTCAGTTATTGTGGGCGAGTCTGTGTCATGATCGGTGGTCTCTTTACTTTGAATCTGTTTTCCGTCTGGTAAAAACAAAACATTACTTTTACAAAGATTATCATTCGATGCTACAACAGCATTAATAGTTTCCTTTTTAAAAAGATGTGTGCTACTTTTTACCTTCTTAGTCTGACATATTGTTTCATTCGAATTTATATTTTTTACTTTAATATATGAGTTGGAATCCGTGCACTTTACATTACTGGAACTGAGTAGGTTAGTACTGGTATGTACCCTGGAATGTTTATTTAAAAAATAATAATGATCGAATTTCGTATCGCATATCTTACAAATATACGGCGGTTTCTGATCATTATGCGTTTTTATGTGCTTATTTAAATTGCCAATTTGGGTAAATTTTTTGTTGCATATCTTACAACAATACGGCTTTTCTCCGGTGTGCGACCTCATGTGAATTAATACACGATACCACGTCGCAAACCTTTTATCGCAAGTTTTACAAACATATGGTTTTTCTCCTGGATGCGTTCTGACATGATCAATGAGTTTGCCACGTTGTGTAAACTTTTCATCGCATATCTTACAATCATAATTTTTACTGCGTTTAGTTGCACCGGCATGGCGGTTTAAATTATGGAGACCGGCAATTTTTTTATTAGATGTCTTATTACTACAGGGCTGGTCATTGGCGTGTATACTGAGATGATACATTAAAGTATATTTATTTGTAGCAATAAAAGAGCACGTGTCACAGACATATTTTCTTGCTGCCAAATGCGCTTTCATGTGAAAATTAAAAACTCTAACCTTTTCTGTTTTAAATGTGCATTTAGTACATGAGTATTCTTTAATCGAACAATTCTCAGAATACTTTTTTGTACCTCTCACAATACTTTTTTGACAATCATCAAACTTACCACCTGAATGTGTATTATTTACAGTGACTTCTTTATTCTGATCTTCAAGGACTGTTTTCTCGTTTATCGTTCTATTCTTGGAGGTTCTTGAAACGTCTTCGTCAAAGCAGATTGGTTTGACTACTTGATGTGTTTCCGAGCAGATATTCGGATTTGATATATATACTTGTTTGCTGGCATTAAACCTGTAATAAAATCAATCATTTTTCGTAACCTGGTTGTGCTATTTACACATGATGTGTACGCGTGGTTTTTCTTTGTAGTCGTTATGGAACATTCGCTCTATTGTTACAGTTATAATATAATAACATTCTCAATATTATTGAATCGCATTTTGTCTTTCGATATTTTCGTCAGCCGCAGTGACTGTCAAACCACGACGGAAGTATACTTATACGCACGGGCGAAGAGCACGCATATCAGGATTTGAAATGTTCTGTGTGTCAGGGTAGTGTGATAGTCGTTGTGTTCTGTGTTTCAGTTAGTGTGATAGCCGTTGTGTTCTGTTTGTCAGGTAGTGTAGGAGCAGTCGTTGTGTTCTGTGTGTCGGATCTGCTGTTTGTAGGTTTTTTGAAAGTGATGAATGATGATATCCGGTGGTCTGGTTCACTGTGCAAAAATTTTCTTACTATTCGGCACGTATTCAAGAACACAGCTTTTGGCAAAAGAATATTATTATTATTAAAAGAAATTATATTTTTCGTCTTTAACTTATCCGTGATTTACAATCAATCTGCTTTTTTACACGTGTGTGCTAAGATGTGCTTTTAACGTAGTTTTACGTCTATACGCTTTACCGCATATATTACAAGCAAAGGGTTTAGTTAGTACCTGTATGTATGACCATGTGATTCTTTAAAGTGATGGTACGTGCGAATTTTCTACCGCATATCTTACAATCATATGGCCTTTCACCAGTGTGCGTTTTTAGGTGGTTGGTCAATGCAGAAGACTTAATAAATTTTCTAACGCATAACTTACAAGCATGGGGCTTTTCGCCAGTATGTAACTTCAGATGGGTTTGCAAAGTAGATTTATCACGAAATTTTTTATCGCAAAACTTACAAGCGAAAGGTTTTTCACCTGTGTGTATTCTTGTGTGGATTTTTAAATAACTACGGTTCCTAAACGTTTTTGAGCAAATTTCACAGCTATACAGCTTCTCTCCTTTATGTGTTAATCTAATATGGGAATTTAACACATCATTTCTATAATACTTATTACTGCATATTTTACAAGAGAAAGGCTTATCACCTGCGTGTACTCGGATATGATTATTAAAGGCACTAGGTGATGAGAACTTGTTGTCGCATATCATACAAGTATATTTTTTATCTCCTGTATGTGTTTTCATATGAAGTGTTACACCATAGGAATACGCAAACTTTTTATCGCATAGTTTACAATCATAAGGTTTTTCCCCTGTGTGTGTTCTAATATGTAAAGTTAATTTATACCGCTCTGAAAACTTTTTATCGCATATCTCACATTTATGAGGTTTAGAATGTTTTCCATTGTGTGTTCTGAAATGACTAACTAACCATTGTTTATCTTTAGCAATGTAAGAGCATGTGTCACAAATAAATTTTTTAGCGGCCGAGTGCGCTTGTATGTGCGATTTTAACAAATTTGCAGCATTGGTCGTGTATTTGCATTGGGAGCAAGAGTATTTTGCTATAAATAAGTCTGAATAATTTCTTAGGTCTTGTGTTAATTCACATGCTTTTTCCTGTAATCCTGAACATTCCTTTCCATCTGGCGATAAAATATCTTGCCGTTCGTCAAGTTTATTTGCAAGTGCAGCGTCATCGCATTCTTGTGTAGACAAGTTTACGCAGTTGTTTTTTTCATTGTTAGTATTTAGTTTTTTGATCGCAATATTGTGGTTGGAATCAGTGCTTCTACTCTTTGAGGACTTTTCGCCTGAGTGTGTTATTAAATGACTATTTAAAGCCGATAGTGTTGTATATTTTTTATCGCAAACCTTACAAACATAATCAGGAGTCGTATGCCGTCTTCTAATATGATAAATCAAATTAGTTTCAATCGTGGTTATATACGGGCATTTGTCACAGGTGTAGGATTTTACAGCCGAGTGTGCATTTAAATGTGATTTGAATACCTTTTCCATGTCAGTCGTAAACATGCATTTCTTACATGAGAAATTATTGCTTAAACATTTTATAGTACTTTCCTTTGAAACTTTTTGACCAACGTCTAACTTACCATCAGCATGTTTACTATTTTCTTTTTCAGATACACCATTGTTCTTGCTGTCGATGTTGACCCTATTTTCATTTTTCTTTCTGGCACGAGCAGTGGTATTTACGGTTTGAGACTGCTTTCCCTCCTTATTTTTTGTGTTTGTTTTCTTGTTTATCTCTTTTGTTTGTTTCTTTGAGAGTCTTGAATAGTCTTCACGATCATGCATTTGTTTTACTATCGTTTCCGATATAGTCTGGCTTGGTGGCAATAAACCTGTAACAAACAAAAACTTGGTGCATAATGGTGATTCAGTCCGCAATGTCCTAACCAGACTGGGAACAGATTCACAAAGTGATAAATATCAAGTTCATGAGTGTTCCCACCGGGAATTGAACCCGGAACCTCCTGCGTGGCAGGCAGTCATACTACCCACTGCGCCACATCGGCTATCAAAACACCTACATTTAGTGAGGATGGTCAACAAATTGGTTTTGCAAAACTGATTTTAAGCGATATCAATATCACCCGTTATACTTTGTTAGTTCTTACATTACGAAATATATGATTAGCATTATTCATTATGTAATTTATATTTATACACACACATATATCACGCCTACATCCTGCTGTAAAAAACGGCCATTGACACTACGTCTGACCAAAGATTGAAAGTCATTTCTAGGTTATAATTTTCCAAATTTCTCGATACCCAAACATAAACGCGCGCCGTCAGTCCGGTTCGCTGTGACACGAGCAGCACGAGATTCTATGTTATGTAGTAGTGCGTGTACGTATAGGTCGGTCGGGCATGTGTTTGTGTGAATGCGCAAACCGAGCGGCAGTTACTAGTTAAACTACTGCTCCTTGTTATAGGTATTTTGCCCACGGGAAAGAGTTGGGGTGATGCGATCCTAAGCCGGTCGGCATCATACGGCAAGTTTTAAGAGACCAGTATAACAAACGAGTGTTAATGTTATTATTATGTATTTTGTGTTAAATTCTAGAATCTCGTTTAATATATTTTGAGTTATTATTTGAGGTTAATTTGTAGTGTGATGCTGGCTTAGAAAAGCATCATTCCATATCTTCCCCGTAGGTGTCGTAAGAAGCGACTATGGGATTTGAGAGTTGATGTGTATAGCAATTTTAGGTGACAGGCTGGCAACACACAGTCTTTTGAATTACTCTCAGTCTTTTTATAGACGTGGTGTAAATGGTCTTCTACAGCCATTTACCTACGCTCTGCCTAGGCGTGATATATTTAGGTAGACTTACAATAAAACAATAATCGTTCATAACCATAGTAATTATTTTATTGTTATATAACAACTAACATGGAAGATATAAAAATAGCTTATCAACTACATACACATAAATTGGCAGACAAAGCGGGTAATTCGGGAAGTAAAGTGCAAGTACAATGCTTCTATTTTAGCTTTATTTGCCTATCAATATTATGAATTTTCTTCTTTTCTATTTGACTGCCTTTCTCCGCTGCGTGACGCGTATAGTTCGCACGTACCCGCCATGCCAGGACTCGTGCGAACTTCACTCACTTCATCTGCACCGCTTGGAGTAAATTGAAATTTGCGACCAGTTAGGGAGCAGCGGCGGGCTTTACTCGCTGACTCTTACAATCAACTTTATTTATGTGTACTAACGTGTGCTTTTAATGTAGATTTCCGTCTATAAGTTTTATCGCAAATATTACATGCAAAGGGCTTACCACCTGTATGTATGACCATGTGATTCTTTAAAGTGATGGTACGTGCGAATTTTCTACCGCATATCTTACAATCATATGGCTTTTCACCAGTGTGCGTTTTTAAATGGTTGGTCAATGTAGAAGAAGTTACAAACTTTCTACCGCATAACTTACACGCATGGGGCTTTTCGCCAGTATGTAACTTCAGATGGGAATGCAAAGTAGATGTCTCACGAAATTTTTTATCGCAAAACTTACAAGAGTAAGGCTTTTCGCCTGTGTGTGTTCTCATATGGTTTCTTAAAGAACAAGGTTGCCCAAACTTTTTAGAGCATATTTCACAGCCATACGGCTTTTCTCCTTTGTGTATTAATCTAATATGGGAATTCAACGTATCATTTCTGATAAACTTTTTACTGCATAATTTACAAGAGTAAGGCTTATCACCTGTGTGTATTCGGACATGCTTATTAAAGGCACTAGTTGATAAAAACTTTTTATCGCATATCTTACAAGTATACTTATCTTCACCTGTGTGTGTTTTCATATGAAGTGTTAAACTATATGAATGTCCATATTTTTTATCGCATAACTTACATGCATAAGGT
This sequence comes from Phthorimaea operculella, assembly GCA_024500475.1. Taxonomy (NCBI): domain Eukaryota; kingdom Metazoa; phylum Arthropoda; class Insecta; order Lepidoptera; family Gelechiidae; genus Phthorimaea; species Phthorimaea operculella. Next base: position 36,515 of record JANFCV010000410.1, on the reverse strand, counting down.
TTTTCCCCTGTGTGTGTTCGAACATGTTCAGTTAATTTAGGCCGCTCTGAAAACTTTTTATTACATATCTCACAGTTATGAATCTTAGACTTTTCTCCATTGTGATATCTGAAATGACGATGTAACTGTTGTTTATCTTTAGTAATGTACGAACATAAGTCACAAATATATTTTTTTGTCGCCGAGTGCGCTTCGATGTGTGATTTTAACAAGTTAGCAGCATTGGTCGTGAATTTGCATTCAGTACATATGTATTTTGTAGGTATAAGTAATTCTGAACTTGATAGCGTAAATATTTTTCTGCGTTTATCAAGTGTCTTATTTGATACGCATACATTATCATCATATAGGTTTTTCGAGTTTGTGATCTCGTTGTAGACCACTTTAGTTTTATACATTGTGTTTTTTTTTTTCGTTGCTGATGTTGTCATTTTTGTCTGATAATAACTTTTCAGTTTGATGAGTTATGAAATGGCAATTTAAGGAATTGAGTGCCCCAAATTTTTTATTACAAACATTACATACATATGTCTTTTTATCTGCATGTCGTTTTATATGTCTAATGAATACATATTTGTTGACAGTTATATAAGAACACATGTCACAGTTATAGGTTTTTGAAGCTAAGTGAGCCTGTATATGATTGTTTAAAATATATTCTCTTTCAGTTAAAAAGTTACATTTCACACATGAGAAATTATTTGCTGAGCCACTATTAGAATATGTTATAGCTTCTTTCTCTGTATTATTTACAGTGACTTCTTTATTCTGATCTTCAAGGACTGTTTTCTCGCTTTCCGTTCTATTCTTGGAGGATCTTGAAAGGTCGTCGTCAATGCAGATTGGTTCGACTACTTGATGTGTTTCCGAGCTGATATTCGGATTTTTTGATATATACTTGTTTGCTGGCAATAAACCTGTAATAAAATCAATCGATTTTCGTTACCTGATTGTGTTATTTACACATGATATGTACGCGTGGTTTTTCTTTGTGGTCGAACATTCTCAATATTATAGAGTCGCATTTTGTCTTCCGATATTTTCGTCAGCCGCACTGAATGTCAAATCACGACGGAAGTAGGTAGTTAAGTTTAGGGTAAAGCAAACACCATGCTTGCCGGCAGAGCATGCCGCAAACAGCATGCGGTACCATCCTTTACTGGAACCATTTCGAAGCATGATAAGACCAGAACGCAGAAATTTTCGTCATCTAATAAGCTAACATAATCACATACTTAAAATCCAAAAATTCTAGTCTGTAGGTCATTTAGTTCCGAAGTAAAGCGAAGGCAAAGTTTTGCATTTAAGACAGACACTCAAGCACTCACTCACTCATGATCATCAAAATAGAACTGGTACTTCCCATAAACTCAGAGAGCTGAAATTTAGTACAGAGTTAGGGTTTAATGGCCTCATAAAGAGAAAACTATAAAAACTAGGATAATCGAAGGTTTGGAGTACCTGATGTAGACCACCAGGCACACCACTAGAAACCCGGCTAAATGATAGGAGATACATATATGACTTCAAAGCAAAAGTTGTTCAGCTTGATGGGACGCTTTAAAAATATTCTGTAATAAACCAGCCAAGTCTCGATCTCTCTCTCTCTCTTCGTGTGGGACACCAAGTCGTTCAACGTCTCGATGGAGACGCTCCTGTTTACCTCTTAAAAGTAATGAAATGTAGACAAAGTCATGCCAAGTTTAAGGTTCCTTGATGCAATTTCTTTATTATTAAAGTCAAAAGTATACGACTGGCTGTTGAACATTCTTTATGTTTCTGGATACAAGTCAACGGCCAGTCGTATAACTTTAACTATAATAACAAAGGAATAGCATCAAGTTTCTGCGTCCTATATAAAAAACAAATTCCTGTACTGTGTTAAGTCCAGACGCTTTGCAACTTTACATCATGCTAGTCTGTAATTTTGTAAACATAGGAAAACTAAACAAAAAACATAACATTTTACCTTTGATTATGTTTTTACACAAAATTAATAATCAAAGCTATTAAATATTAATGTTTTAGTAATTTGATAAATATTTGTAATTAATACTCAAAAAATCATTCCCTCTTAATTTGTTCTATATAAAGTACACTAGGCCTTAATGACAACATTCTATTGGACAGCTCAGGACTCAGGAGCTAGATTCCATAACTTTTAGAGGTAAACAGGAGCGTCTCTATCAAGACTTGGCTAGTTTTTACAGAATGTTTTGGTGGGTTTATTTTAGGTTCCGTACCTCAAAAGGTAAAAAACGGAACCCTTATAGGATCACTTTGTTGTCCGTCCGTCCGTCCGTCTGTCTGTCTGTCCGTCATTCTGTCAAGACCGTTTATCTCAGGAACACGTAAAGATATCGAGTTGAAATTAAAACCGTATACAAGTCTGTGAACGCTAGTAGTTGTGAAAATTCAAGTACCTAACTTCAAGTAAAAACAAGACAGCCGTTTATGCACTAAAAACGCGTGTTTTTTACCCTCTCAAGGGAATCAAAATTCAGAGGGTATTTCCCGTAGACCTAAAACAATGAAATTTGGCAAGTAGCTTCATTTTGAAGTACAAATTAAGAAAAAACTAAAAAAAAAAAAACATTTTCATAAATTTATGGTTTTTGTGGGGACCGAAAAAAATAAACAAAATTATGAAATTTGGCTAGTTGCCCAAGTGTCATATGAAATATAGGTTTACCAACCGGAATACTTTTTCAGTATAGGTCTCATTCAAATCTATATAGGTACACCGGCCATCCTGACGCTCACTATTTTATCTACACTCTCCAAAACAAAACTAACGACTTTTGTACATAAGCTACTTTTGTTTAACCAAATGTTAAAATGGAGGCTCATAAGAACTGTACAACTTTTACATATAAAAAGCATTTTCGAAAAATTATTTTAAATATATTCATCCTCATAATTTCAAGTCTCACCAAGCATCTTTTTTTTATTGTCTTACTTTTGGCACAGGAACTAAAAAAGCGGCATATTCGTTTCGTATTTTTCCATATACTTGAAATCAGGTTACTTTGTGTAGCTGGTGGTGATAAGGAAGTTTTTTTAAAAGGCTGCATAATTATAACGCAGTTCATTACGAACCAGCATTCGATTCCATAAAACCAACATTACTAAACGAGTGTAGATAAAATAATATTTCTGTTGACATACTTAACTTAGCCTGATTTAGTTGAATGTATTTCTTTTTGTTATTCTAATTTAATTTATTGTAACATGAAATTAACAGTAATATGGGAATTTCCTGGAATAAAACTTTATTGTTATTATAAAAGAAATCATATATTTCGATTTTTACCTACTCCTGATTTACAATCAATCTGCTTTTTACACGTGTGTGCTAAAATGTGCTTTTAATGTAGTTTTACGTCTATACGCTTTACCGCATATATTACAAGCAAAGGGTTTACCACCTGTATGTATGACCATATGATGCTTTAAAGTAATTGTACGTGCAAATTTTCTGCTGCATATCTTACACGAATATGGTTTTTCACCTGTGTGTGTTCTCATATGGCTGGTGAGAGCAGATGAAGCTATAAACTTTTTATCGCATAACTTACAAACATGAGGCCTTTCTCCGGTATGTAACATCTGGTGGGTATATAAAGTAGAGTACCTGCTGAACTTCTTATCGCAAAACTTACAAGAGTAAGGCTTTTCGCCTGTATGTGTTGTCATATGGTTTATTAAATAACAACGCTGCCCAAACTTTTTAGAGCATATTTCACAGCCAAACGGCTTTTCTCCTTCGTGTACTAATTTAGTATGGAAATTCAACATATCATTTCTGATGAACTTTTACTGCATAATTTACAAGAGTAAGGCTTAGCATTATCACTATGTGTATTCGGATATGATTATTAAAGCCACTAGGTGATGAGAACTTTTGTCGCATATCATACAAGTATATTTTTATCTCCTGTATGTGTTTTCATATGAAGTGTTACACCATAGGAATACGCAAACTTTTTATCGCATAGTTTACAATTATAAGGTTTTTCCCCTGTGTGTGTTCTAACATGTACAGTTAATTGATACCGCTCTGAAAACTTTTTATCACATATCTCACATGTATGAGGCTTAGAATTTATTCCATTGTGTGTTCTGAGATGACTAACTAACCATTGTTTATCTTTAGCAATGTAAGAACATATGTCACAAATATATTTTTTTGCGGCTGAGTGCGCTTGTATGTGCGATTTTAACAAATTTGCAGCATTGGTCGTGTATTTGCATTGGGGGCAAGAGTATTTTGCTATAAATAAGTCTGAATAATTTCTTAGGTCTTGTGTTAATTCACATGCTTTTTCCTGTAATCCTGAACATTCCTTTCCATCTGGCGATAAAATATCTTGCCGTTCGTCAAGTTTATTGTTTGCAAGTGCAGCGTCATCGCATATTTGTGTAGACAAGTTTACGCAGTTGTTTTTTTCATTGTTAGTATTTAGTTTTTTGATCGCAATATTGTGGTTGGAATCAGTGCTTCTACTCTTTGAGGACTTTTCGCCTGAATGTGTTATTAAATGACTATTTAAAGCCGATAGTGTTGTAAATTTTTTATCGCATACCTTACAAACATAGTCAGGAGTCGTATGTCGTTTTCTAATATGATAAATCAAATTAGCTTCGATCGTGGTTATATACGGGCATTTGTCACAGGTGTAGGTTTTTACAGCCGAGTGTGCATTTAGATGTGATTTGAATACCCTTTCTATGTCAGTCGTAAACATGCATTTCTTACATGAGAAATTATTGCTTGAAAATTTTATGGTACTTTCCTTTGAAACTGTTTGACCAACGTCTAACTTACCATCAGCATGTTTACTATTTTCTTTTTCAGATACACCATTGTTCTTGCTGTCGCTGTTGATCTTATTTTCATTTTTCTTTCTGGCACGAGTGGTATTTAGGTTTTCCGACTGCAATCCCTCTTCATTTTTTGTGTTTGTTTTTTTGTTTATCCCTTTTGCTTTTTTCTTTGAGAGTTTTGAATAGTTTTCACGATCATGCATTTGTTTTTCTGTCGTTTCCGATATAGTCTGGCTTGGTGGCAATAAACCTGTAAAAAACAAAAACTTGATGCATACGTAATGGTGGTTAAGCCTGCAATGTCCTAACCAGACTGGGAACAGATTCACAAAGGGGTCCATATTCGAATGCATAAAAGTTAATATCCTATTATAAAAACGCATCACGAAATTCGGCATAATCATCTTTTCGCATAATTTAAATTTGACATAAACTATTAGGCATACATTTCTTCTCCATACAGTTGAAAAGCATATTAATAAAAGTTCATAAACCATAAGATTATTATGCATTATGTCAGGGGTACTCATCTCAGTTCTTGGATCGAAAGCTGAGATGTGGTATACGGGTACGCGACCCCGGCTTCCGAGCTACTGTCTTTGACTACCTTCCGGGCAGTAGTATCCTACTACCTGTATTCCTGTCCCAATCTCACCACATTCCTCCCCACTCTTATTCCTACTTTCCTATCTCTCCTAGATCCAACAAAAGCAGCTCCCTCCTGCTTAACAAACAAAGTCTGTTTCGGCGAGAATGGCAACCCAATGCAGATAGTGCGAACGGGCTTGGCGGACTCGGCGATTCAGCAAGGCAATGTGGATGGCCTGGGCGACGGTAGAGGGCGCGTGTAGTTACTGTCGGCCAGACACAGCATCCGACCTTTCCTTCAGTTGTAACGGTTCTCCGTTCCACTGAACTGGGAGGAAGGAAAAAAGCAGCTCCCTCCTGTAACAAACAAAGTCTGTTTCGGCGAGACTGGCACCCCAATGCAGATAGTGCGAATGGGCCTGGCGGCCACGGCGAGACAGCCAGCCAAGGAGGATGGCCTAGGGCGACGGTAGAGGGCGCGGGTAGTTACTGACGGCCAGACACTGCATCCGACCTCTCCTTCAGTCGTAGCGGTTCTCGTTCCACTGAACCGGGAGGAAGGACTATGTGTGCGCTTGCGTTTGCGCGAACGTCTGCGCACCCTAATATATCCTGCGCAACTGACCGCTTCCGAATAATGGACTCGATGACGCTAAGTCCTGCGGCGATGGGTTGAAGTAGAGGTCTAGCGTGGTGCAAGCTGGGCTTTGTCTGATTCCTGCACGCAGGCGGTCCCAGGGGTATGAGTACACGCCGTGGTCGCTTTTGCATTGAAAAATCAGGACGACAATGCGAATTCGGCAGCACCTGGGATGACAAGAGCAGCCCTATTTAGGAAGCACTGCTCTCCTCGCTCAGTCGAGGGGGCTAGAAAGGTGCCTAAACAAATGCTCGTCCCTTCCTGGAAGGTGGTAGTAACCACGGCTGCCATCGCATCACTTAACACGTGGTCGACGCAACAAAATAAAATAAATAACACACCATCTATAATGACATTTGGCGCATGGAACGTGAGAACGCTCATTGATAGAGATGGCAACGCCTGTCCTGAACGTAAAACCGCTATAGTAGCTCGGAACTTCATCGCTATAACGTGGATGTGGCTGCACTCAGCGAAACACATCTTGCCGATGAAGGAGAACTAGTGGAAGATGGAGGGGATACACTTTCTTCTGGAAAGGTACATCCGTATCTGAACCTCGACGTTCAGGGTAGGATTTGCCATCAAAAATCATTTAGTAAAGCGACTTGAAGAATGTCCTGTTCACATCTCGGACCGCGTTACCACACTGCGCCTTCACTTGGACAAAGACAACTACCTTAATGTTATCAGTGTCTATGCTCCAACGCTAGACAAGTCTGATGACATTAAGGACAAATTCTATGAGGAACTATCTCAATGCCTTGACAGCATAAACGCCAGAGAGCAGATACTATTGCTGGGCGATTTCAATGCTAGAGTTGGTCGGGACTATGAGGCTTGGCCTGGAGTTCTGGGGCGACACGGAGTCGGCAACATGAACAGCAATGGTCAGTTGCTACTCAGTCTCTGTGCTCAATACGATCTAGCGATATCGAACACTATGTTCAGACTTGCCGCTAAGCACAAGACGACGTGGATGCACCCGCGTTCCATACTCTTGCATTTGATCTATTATTGTATTATGCGGCTAAGAGACATCAGTCAAGTCCAAGTCACCCGCGTCATGCGCGGTGCTCACTGCTGGACTGACCACCGACTTATTGTCACAAAACTACGACTCCGCCTTCGTCGACCTCGTAGATCCATGATAAAAAAGCCTGCGTCTTTGAACGTGGATAGGCTGCAAGATCGCGAGATGAGAGAAAAGTATGCTGAAACCTTATCCGAAAATCTGTTGCCAACAAATGAGACAGTTGATGTCAATGCTGCTTGGCGAAATTTTTCATGTCATCTCATAGAAGCCGCTACCGCTACTTTAGGTACAAAAGACCGGCGTAGTGAAGATTGGTTCGATGACAATGACGAAGTTCTCAAGGCAGCATTCGACAAACATCGAGAGCTCCTGCGACAGCATCATCGGAGAGGTGGAAGTGTAGCGGCAGTCAAAGAAAGTGACCAAGAATTACGTAGGCTGTCTCGGCAAATAAAAGACAAGTGGTGGCAGGAAAAAGCTTGTCAGATGCAGTGGCTTGCCGATACAAACCAGTTTGGGGAGCAAAAATGCCTTTGAGGTCTCTGGATGGCTCGCAACTCTTGACCAGCAAAGAGGATGTGCTCAAACGGTGGGCTGAACATTTTAACGATCTGCTTAACGTAGATCGATCAGCTAACCTGCATCACATCAGTTTATTACCTCAACTCCCCTAGCCACCGAGCTGGACGAGCCCTGTCGTGTGATGAGGTTGTTACTGCCATCAGACAGCAGCATAATAAACGGGCGGTTGGCATTGACCTTATACCAGGCGAAATACTTAAATATGGCGGTGCGGAGCTGCACTCGATGGTATGGAAACTTTTGTTCGAATGTGGGAGGAGGAGCGAGTCCCGGACGATTTAAAGTGTCTCGCATTAGTGCCTCTACAAGAACAAAGGTGACCGTTCTGACTGCAACTCGTACCGCGGTATTTCGTTATTATCGGTCCCCGGAAAGGCATTTGCAAGAGTCCTATTAAACCGCTTGAAGGACTTATCAGAAAAGATTCTGCCCGAAACCCAGTTTGGCTTCCGACTGACCGAGGCACATGTGAAGCTATTTTCTCGGTACGTCAACTGCAGGAAAAAGCAGAGAACAAGGTCGTCAGTTGTACCTCTGCTTTGTTGACCTGGAGAAAGCGTTCGACAGTGTGCCTCGTGAGGCTCTCTGGATGGTGCTAGGAAAACTGGGGTGCACGGAGAAGTTTGTGCGCCTCCTGAGACTCCTGCATGACAATATGCAGTGCTGCGTCTCTGTAGACGGTGAACAGTCTGATTTTTCCCGTCACCTGTGGGGTGAAACAAGGGTGCGTTCTAGCGCCCACACTGTTCGCCTTATACTTTGCGGTAGTAGTCAAGGAGGTCCTAAATACTGTCTCCGAAGGAGTCCGCATCCGCTTCCGCACTGATGGCAGTCTTTTCAATTTGGCTAGACTTAAGGCGCGCACCAAAGTCTCGCATGCACTTATTACTGAAATTATGTATGCCGATGACTTGTGCTTTCTTGCAGAATCCCCAGAAGGCCTACAACAACTGATGACCATTTTTCACCAAGCATGCTGCAAATTCGGCCTTAAGATTAGTGTCAAAAGACGGAAGTGATGTCCCTGGATACACAAGGTCGTGAGACACTGACAATTAAGCTTGGTGAAGATATGTTGAAACAGGTTGACAAGTTCCGATATCTGGGAACACTATTACAGCTAAGTGTGACCTTGATGCTGAGATCAATAGCAGAATCAGTGCTGCAGCTGCAGCATTTGGGAAGCTGCGTTCCAAGGTTTTCTGCTCGCACGACCTTAAACTAGCTACAAAATATCTGTATATATGGCGATTGTACTGCCAAACCTTCTGTACTCTTCCGAGACCTGGTGTGTGTATCGTCACCACATACGCACTTTGGATCGATTCCCTCAAATGCCTTCGCACCATCATGAAGATCAGATGGTCCGACCGAGTGCGAAACACCGAAGTTCTAAGACGAGCCAATGTTGGTGGCATTGAAGCCTACTTAATGCTTCGACAGCTTCGGTGGTGCGGTCACGTATCCCGGATGGCGGATGAGCGAGTGGCGAAGCGCATCTTCTATTCTGAGCTAGAGGAGGGCAAGCATGGCGGTCAACTCCTCCGATTTAAAGATGTTCAGAAGAGACACATGAAAAGATGCAATATCGAACCCTCTCAATTTGAGGTTTTGGCAGCACAACGGCCAGAATGACGCGGTCTTGTAAAGAGGCGAATCCGCGACTTTGAAGACTAAAGCAGTCCTTGAAGCTAAACGCGATGAACTGAAGGCCCGTCCTCCCGCCGCCATTAAATACAACTATATCAATGGCAAACTCACGTGCCCACACTGTGCACGGGAGTTTACTGCCAAAATAGGCTACAATAGCCACCTACGAGCGCATCAGCGCCGACTTGATTAGGAGTAGAAGTGGTCGCCATGGCCGAAACCGGCCGGAAAGATCATCATCATGCATAATAGGAAACACCTAGAAATAACTAGGTTTAATTTCCTCACTACCAGTGTGATACCGGCCAAGAATTGTGTCATTCTTCATTTCTTTACCGCGGATGTCGCAAGAGGCGACTTAGAGACAACTTTTTTTGTGCGTAATTTTTAGGCGACATGCGAGTTCATATCTGATTCAAAATCCAGATCTTCAAAAACAGATACATCAACTATTAATAATTATATCTAGTGTCCCGAGGCCGCATACTGCAGAATCTGCGCTGAGAACGGTGAAACACTTCTACGTCCTTTGCGAATATGAGGCAGAAGGAGCCGGACTGCGGGTGGCTACATGTGTTTCCCGAAAGAAGTTCAAACAAACATGGTTCCCGAAAGAAGTTCAATCCCTTGATCCCAAACAGACCGTGGCTTTCCTTAAAATGGGCCAGCTGGATGAGGTTATTAACAAAAAGAGTCGGCCACAATAGATCTGCAAAGGTCGCAGTCACAGTGGCTGTTGGTCTGACCGGGACCAACCGCCTTCACTTAAATAATAATAGGTAAATGCTTGTTATGAGAATTTTCAGTTATGGTTAAAAACGTTATGCTACACAATATTATGGAGAAATATGGTTATGGCAAAATAACCATTATGCACATTTTTAACTATGCCAAGTTACAATTATGCGAAATGACTACTATACCAACAATTTTATGCGTCATGCAAATAGGAGTAAAAATGTTATGCATTCGAGCGGCATAAAAGTGATAAATATCAACTTTATGAGTGACCTCATGAAATTGAAAATCTCTGCGTGGCAGGCAGTCGTACCAACCCCGGCTGTCAAATCACCTACATTTGGTAAGGATGTCAACAAATTAGTTTTGCGAAACTGATTTTCAGCGATATCAATATCACACTTAGGCACCGTTATGCTTTGTTAGTTCTTTCATTACGAAAAATATTTCGACTACGAAAGTAATTTATATTTCTACACACACACATATCACGCCTACATCCCTTCCGGGGTAGGCAGTGCGTAAACGGCTGTAAAAAACGGCCATTTACACTAAGTCTGACCAAAGTTTGAAAGTCATTTGTAGGTTATAATTTTCCTAAAACAAAAACGCGCGGCGTCAGTCCGGTTCGCTGTGACACGAGCGACACGAGATTCTATGCAGTAGTGTGTGTACGTATAGATCTAAGCCGGCCGACATCATACGGCAAATTTGAAGAGTCCATACGAGTGGTAATATTATTAAGTAGTTAAATCTACACTAATATAATAAAGAGGAAAGATTTGTTTGTTTTTTTTTTTTTTTATGTAATCGATAAACTGCTAAACTACTGGACCAATTTTTAAAATTCTTTCACCATTAGAAAGGTACAACATTCCTGAGTAACATAAACTACTTATTAGCACGGAAAAAATTCCCATTCTCACGGGAAAACGGTTAGCAACAGGAAAAGCGGGATTTTTTGCGGATATGACCCAAATTAGCCAAACCTTAGCTTAGCTTTACCAATCTTTGTGAAATCGAGCACTGATATTGCTGGCATATTAAAGACGGACATGAACTACTTTTTGTCAGCCCTTGAGGATGTGGAATAACTTTACTGATGGAAGGCACCAGGAGAACAGCTAAACTATAAGAGATACGATAATGGCTACAAAGTAAAAGTTGTTCAGCATGACGGGACGCTTCTGCTGGCACATGGTCATAGAGGATTGGAGTATCTGATGCAGACCACCAGCATCCCATCTAAACTAATAAGAGATACGGTAATGGCTTCAAACTAACAGTTGTTGCAGCATGAGGGGAAGCTTTTGCTGGCACATGGTCATCGAGGATCTGAAGTACCTGATGCAGACCACCAGCATCCCATCTAAACTATAAGAGATACTGTAATGGCTTCAAAGTAAAAGTTGTGCAGCATGGCGGGCCGCTTTTGCTGGCCCATTGTGTATGTATTATCATTACGGGCACAAGTCCAATTTCTACGGGAAATAGGTACCTAAGTAGCAAGCAGCGGGTGAAACCGCTGGGCGGGCCGCTAGTATTGTAATATATTTAGTCTGGGTTGCCTGAGAGAGCCTTAACAAATCTTGATGCTTCATTAATGCTCAGTGGCAGAGCGGTGGGCCGGTAACCCATGCGGCCCAGTTTCGAGCCCCGGTCGATACTTGTCATTTTTTCAATGTCTTATTTTCATTTATTGGTGCTGTTTGTTAAGTGAATCCTTATTTCACTCAAGCAATCAAAGCTGTGGTAAATTGTAGTATAGAATCTCGTATCAAATACTTTGAGTTATTATTTGAGGTAGGCAGACTTTGTCATGTGGTGCCGGCTTAGAAAAGCATCACCCCATATCTTCTCCGTGGGTGTCGTAAGAAGCGACTACGGGATTTGAGAATTGTATTGCCATTTTAGGCGACATGATGACAACTTGCCACTATGGTGATACACGGTCTTCTGAACGACTCTCAAACTTTTATAGACGTGGTGTAAATGGCTGTTTTCACAGCAATTTACGTACGCTCAGCCTAGGCGTCATATATGTAGGTATGTATGTAGGTAGACCTACAATAAAACAATAAGAAATCGTTCATAACCATAGTAATTATTTTATTGTTTTATAACAAATTAAAATGGAAGATATAAAACTAGCTTATCAACTACACATCAATTGGCAGACAATGCGGGAAGTAAAGTGCAAGTACAATGCTTCTTTTTTAGCTTTATTCGCCTATCAATAATATGAATTTACTTCTTTTCTATTTGAGTGCCCTCCGCTGCGTGACGCGTATTGTTCGCGCGTACCCGCACTGCGAGGACTCGAGCGAACTTCACTCACTTCATCTGCACCGCTTGGAGTTAAGTGAACTTTGCTACCAGTAAGCGCGTACGTACGGTCTGCCTGACGCACCGGAGAGCCTTACTCGCTGACACTTACAATCAACTTTTCTATGTGTACTAATATGTGCTTTTAATGTAGTTTTCCGTCTATACGTTTTAGCGCAGATATTACATGCGAAGGGCTTACCGCCTGTGTGTATGACCATGTGATTCTTTAAAGTGATGGTACGTGCAAATTTCCTACCGCATATCTTACAGTCATGTGGTTTTTCACCAGTATGTGTTCTCATATGGCTGGTGAGAGCAGAAGAAGCTATAAACTTTCTATCGCATAACTTACAAGCGTGGGGTTTTTCTCAGTATGTAACTTCAGGTGGGTATATAAAGTAGATTTCCAAACTTCTTATCGCAAAACTTACAAGAGTAAGGCTTTTCGCCTGTGTGTGTTCTCAAATGATCTCTTAAATAACAACGTTGCCCAAACTTTTTAGAGCATATTTCACAGCCATGACTTTTCTCCTTTGTGTATTAATCTAATATGGGAATTCAACGCATCATTTCTGATAAACTTTTTACTGCATAATTTACAGAGAAAGGCTTATCACCTGTGTGTATTCGGACATGTTAAAAAGGCACTAGTTGATGAAAACTTTTATCGCATAACTTACAAGTGTACTTTTATCTTCACCTGTGTGTGTTTTCATATGAAGTGTTACACCAGAGGAATACGCAAACTTTTATCGCATAGTTTACAATTATAAGGTTTTCCCCTGTGTGTGTTCTAACATGTACAGTTAATTGATACCGCTCTGAAAACTTTTTATCACATATCTCACATTTATGAGGCTTAGAATTTTTTCCATTGTGTGTTCTGAGATGACTAACTAACCATTGTTTATCTTTAGCAATGTAAGAACATATGTCACAAATATATTTTTTTGCGGCCGAGTGCGCTTGTATGTGCGATTTTAACAAATTTGCAGCATTGGTCGTGTTTGCATTAGGAGCAAGAGTATTTTGCTATAAATAAGTCTGAATAATTTCTTAGGTCTTGTGTTAATTCACATGCTTTTCCTGTATTCCTGAACATTCCTTTCCATCTGGCGATAAAATATCTTGCCGTTCGTCAAGTTTATTGTTTGCAAGTGCAGCGTCATCGCATATTTGTGTAGACAAGTTTACGCAGTTGTTTTTTCATTGTTAGTATTTAGTTTTTTTGTTCAATATTGAGGTTGGAATCAGTGCTTCTACTCTTTGAGGACTTTTCGCCTGAGTGTGTTATTAAATGACTATTTAAAGCCGATAGTGTTGTAAATTTTTATCGCATACCTTACAAACATAGTCAGAGTCGCATGTCGTTTTCTAATATGATAAATCAAATTGCTTCGATCGTGGTTATATACGGGCATTTGTCACAGGTGTAGGTTTTACAGCCGAGTGTGCATTTAGATGTGATTTGAATACCCTTTCTATGTCAGTCGTAAACATGCATTTCTTACATGAGAAATTATTGCTTGAACATTTTATAGTACTTTCCTTTGAAACTTTTTGACCAACGTCTAACTTACCATCAGCATGATTAGTATTTTCTTTTTCAGATACACCATTGTTCTTGCTGTCGATGTTGATCCTATTTTTATTTTTCTTTCTGGCACGAGTGGTATTTAGGGTTTCCGACTGCAATCCCTCCTTATTTTTTGTGTTTGTTTTTTTGTTTATCCCTTTTGCTTTTTTCTTTGAGAGTTTTGAATAGTCTTCACGATCATGCATTTGTTTTTCTGTCGTTTCCGATATAGTCTGGCTTGGTGGCAATAAACCTGTAAAAAACAAAAACTTGATGCATACCTAATGGTGGTTAAGCCTGCAATGTCCTAACCAGACTGGGAACAGATTCACAAAGGGGTCCATATTCGAATGCATAAAAGTTAATATCCTATTATAAAAACGCATCACGAAAGTCGGCATAATCATCTTTTCGCATAATTTAAATTTGACATAAACTATTAGGCATACATCTCTTCTCCATACAGTTGAAAAGCATATTAATAAAAGTTCATAAACTATAAGATTTTCGCATAATTTAAATTTGACATAAACTATTAGGCATACATCTCTTCTCCATACAGTTGAAAAGCATATTAATAAAAGTTCATAAACTATAAGATTATTATGCATAATAGGAAACACCTAGAAATAACTAGGTTTAATTTCCTCACTACCAGTGTGATACCGGCCAAGAATTGTGTCATTCTTCATTTCTTTACCGCGGATGTCGCAAGAGGCGACTTAGAGACAACTTTTTTTGTGCGTAATTTTTAGGCGACATGCGAGTTCATATCTGATTCAAAATCCAGATCTTCAAAAACAGATACATCAACTATTAATAATTATATCTAGTGTCCCGAGGGCATTCTGCAGAATCTGCGCTGAGAACGGTGAAACACTTCTACGTCCTTTGCGAATATGAGGCAGAAGGAGCCGGACTGCGGGTGGCTACATGTGTTTCCCGAAAGAAGTTCAATCCCTTGACCCAAACATGTGGTTCCCGAAAGAAGTTCAATCCCTTGATCCCAAACAGACCGTGGCTTTCCTTAAAATGTGCCAGCTGGATGAGGTTATTAACAAAAGAGTCAGCCACAATAGATCTGCAAAGGTCGCATCACAGTGGCTGTTGGTCTGATCGGGACCACCGCCTTCATAAATAATAATAGTAAATGCTTGTTATGAGAATTTTCAGTTATGGTTAAAAACGTTATGCTACACAATATTATGGAGAAATATGGTCATGGCAAAATAACCATTATGCACATTTTTAACTATGCCAAGTTACAATTATGCGAAATGACTACTATGCCAACAATTTTATGCGTCATGCAAATAGGAGTAAAAATGTTATGCATTCGAAGCGGCACCCTTCACAAAGTGATAAATATCAACTTTATGAGTGACCTCATGAGAATTGAACCCGGAATCTCCTGCGTGGCAGGCAGTCGTACCAACCACGGCTGTCAAATCACCTACATTTGGTAAGGATGTCAACAAATTAGTTTTGCGAAACTGATTTTCAGCGATATCAATATCACACTGAGGCACCGTTATTTTTTGTTAGTTCTTACATTACGAAAAATATTACCAGCATTATTATTCATTAAGTAATTTATATTTCTACACACACACATATCACGCCTACATCCCTTCCGGAGTAGGCGTGCGTAAACAACTGTAAAAACGGCCATTTACACTACGTCTGACCAAAGTTTGAAAGTCATTTGTAGGTTATAATTTTCCTAAAACAAAACGCGCGGCGTCAGTCAGTTCGCTGTGACACGAGCGACACGAGATTCTATGCAGTAGTGTGTGTACGTATAGATCTAAGCCGGCCGACATCATACGGCAAATTTGAAGAGTCCATACGAGTGGTAATATTATTAAGAAGTTAAATCTACACTAATATAATAAAGAGGAAAGATTTGTTTGTTTGTTTTTTTTTGTATGTAATCGATAAACTGCTAAACTACTGGACCAATTTTTAAAATTCTTTCACCATTAGAAAGGTACAACATTCCTGAGTAACATAAACTACTTTTTAGCACGGAAAATTTTCCCATTCCCACGGGGAAACGGTTAGCAACAGGAAAAGCGGGATTTTTTGCGGATATGGCCCAAATTAGCCAAACCTTAGCTTAGCTTTACCAATCTTTGTGAAATCGAGCACTGATATTGCTGGCATATCAAAGACGGACATGAACTACTTTTTGTCAGCCCTTGAGGATGTGGAATAACTGATGGAAGGCACCAGGAGAACAGCTAAACTATAAGAGATACGATAATGGCTACAAAGTAAAAGTTGTTCAGCACGACGGGACGCTTCTGCTGGCACATGGTCATCGAGGATTTGGAGTACCTGATGCAGACCACCAGCATCCCATCTAAACTATAAGAGATCCCACCCAAAACATAAATGTGAAAGGCTGCCAAGTTCGACAATATTGGAATGCTTCGCCTATAAAAGAAGTGAGATCTAAATAAGTACCAAGTTCCATACACAGACCTCAGTTAAAATTGAAACCTACTTTTTAATGATATAACTTGGCAAGTTTTCACACACTTTTTATTTATAAACCTACAAAACGCAATGAGTCAAATATATAATTTCTATTAAAACTTTTAAGTTATATCATTAAAAAGTAGGTTTCAATTTTAACTAGAGATCTGTGTATGGAACTTGGTACTTATTTAGATCTCACTTCTTTTATAGGCAGAAACATTCCAATATTGTCGAACTTGGCGCCTTTCACATTTATGTTTTGGGTGGGATTTCATTTATTTTGTAAGGTTTTCGGTCGGTTGCAATTTTAGGTTGGTACGACCAATGGAAGATATAGATAATTTTTTGTATTAGTTCCTTAGGGGTATGAATTTACACCTTCATTATTTTAAACCGACTCACATGGCCATTTTCAGATTTTTCCTTTACCTTGACCTAAAGACCTACCTCCATGCCAAATTTCAAGTCAATACAACCACTGGAAGTGGTCTAGGTTTTGATGAGTGAGTCAGTCAGTGAGTGTATAGTAAAAATAGCGATTTTCTGACGTCAATATCTCAAGACCTACAATAGGTACATTAATGAAATTTTGTATTTTAGATGAGTAAGTAGATCTCAACAGATACTAGAAATTTCATATGCGTAGATAAAATAGATTTTGAGTTATAGGTGGGTCGAACTTGGCCCGAAATGGTTCGTGTAATATAACCCACGGCCGGTGTGTCGCTCGAACTTGGCGGACACACTGCCGTGTGTCTAGATACGGTAATGGCTTCAAAGTAACAGTTGTTTAGCATGACGGGACGCTTTTACTGGCACATAGTCATCGAGGATCTGAAGTACCTGATGCAGACCACCAGCATCTCATCTAAACTAACAGAGATATGGTAATGGCTTCAAAGTAAAAGTTGTTCAGCATGACGGGACGCTTTTGCTGGTATATGGTCTTCGAGAATCTGGAGTAGGTATCTGATGCAGACCACCAGCATCCCATCTAAACTAATAAGAGATACGGTAATGGCTTCAAAGTAAAAGTTGTGCAGCATGACGGGCCGCTTTTGCTGGCCCATTGTGTATGTATTATCATTACGGGCACAAGTCCAATTTCTACGGGAAATAGGTAAGTAGCAAGCAGCGGGTGAAACCGCTGGGCGGGCCGCTAGTATTGTAATATTTGATCTGGGTTGCCTGAGTGCCTTAACAAATCTTGATGCTTCATTAATGCTCAGTGGCAGAGCGGTGGGCCGGTAACCCATGCGGCCCAGTTTCGAGCCCGGTCGATACTTGTCATTTTCAATGTCTTATTTTCATTTATTGGTGCTTTGTTAAGTGAATCCTTATTTCACTCAAGCAATCAAAGCTGTGGTAAATTGTAGTATAGAATCTCGTATCAAATACTTTGAGTTATTATTTGAGGTAGGCAGACTTTGTCATGTGGTGCCGGCTTAGAAAAGCATCACCCCATATCTTCTCCGTGGGTGTCGTAAGAAGCGACTAAGGAATTTGAGAATTGTATTGCCATTTTAGGCGACAGGCTGACAACATGCCACTATGGTGATACACAGTCTTCTGAACGACTCTCAAACTTTTTATAGACGTGGTGTAAATGGCTGTTTTCTACAGCAATTTACCTACGCTCAGCCTAGGCGTCATATATGTAGGTATGTATGTAGGTAGACCTACAATAAAACAATAAGAAATCGTTCATAACCATAGTAATTATTTAATTGTTTTATAACAAATTAAAATGGAAGATATAAAACTAGCTTATCAACTACACATCAATTGGCAGACAATGCGGGAAGTAAAGTGCAAGTACAATGCTTCTTTTTTAGCTTTATTCGCCTATCAATAATATGAATTTACTTCTTTTCTATTTGACTGCCTTTTAGGCTGCCTGACGCTTATTGTTCGCGCGTACCCGCACTGCGAGGACTCGAGCGAACTTTACTCACTTCATCTGCACCGCTTGGAGTTAAGTGAACTTTACTACCAGTAAGCGCGTACGTACGGTCTGCTTGACGCACCGGAGAGCCTTACTCGCTGACACTTACAATCAACTTTTTCTATGTGTACTAATATGTGCTTTTAACATAGTTTTCCGTCTATACGCTTTACCGCAGATATTACATGCGAAGGGCTTACCGCCTGTGTGTATGACCATGTGATTCTTTAAAGTGATGGTACGTGCGAATTTTCTACCGCATATCTTACAATCATATGGCCTTTCACCAGTGTGCGTTTTTAAATGGCTGGTCAATGCAGTAGAAGTAATAAACTTTCTACCGCATAACACAAGCATGGGGCTTTTCCCAGTATGTAACTTCAGATGGGATTGCAAAGTAGATTTCCCACGAAATTTTTATCGCAAAACTTACAAGCGTAAGGTTTTTCACCTGTGTGTATTCTTGTGTGGACTTTTTAGTAACTACGATTTGCATAGTTTTTGAGCATATTTTACAGCTATACAGCTTTTCTCCTTTGTGTGTTAATCTAATATGGGAATCAAAACATCTTTGCGATTAAACTTTTACTGCATATTTGACAACAATAAGGCTTTTCACCTGTATGCGTTCGGACATGTTGGATAAATTGTTACGATCTATGAACTTTCTATCGCATATGTTGCATACATGAAGATATTCGCATTTATGTGCTAGTCTAATGTTTCGTCAGATGATCACTTCGTACATACTTTTATCACATATTTTACAAGCGTAAGGCTTTTCTCCAGTATGATGTCTCAGATGACGAACTAACTAAATTTATCTTTAGTTATGTATGAACATGTCACAAGTATAATTTCTCTCAGCCAAGTGCGCTTGTAAATGAGATTTTAACAAATTTGCGGTTTTAGTCGTGTATTTGCATTTAGAGCATGAGAATTTTGTAAATAGCGCTGAATGTATTTTTAAATCTTGCGTTACTTTACATGCATTTTCATTACTGTGTTTTAATTTAATATGTATACTTAAAGCATCATTTTGAATGAACTTCTCATCGCATATTTCACAAGAATATTGCTTTTCATCCGAGTGCGTTCTCAAATGATGTAATTTTAAACATTCCTTTCCTTCTGGCGATAATATATCTTGACGTTTGCTATGTTTCTTTATTGCATCAACACATTTAAGTGTAGATAGATTTGCGCAGTTGTTGTTGTCATTTTTAGAATTACTTAATTTTTTTACATGAATAAAATTTTTGGAATCAGTGCTCCTACTCTTTGCGGACTTTTCGCCTGAGTGTGTTATTAAATGACTATTTAAAGCCGACAGTTGTATATTTTATCGCATATCTTACAAACGTAATCAGAGTCGCATGTCGTTTTCTAATATGATAAATCAAATTAGTTTCAATAGTGGTTATATACGGACAATTGCCACAGGCGTAGATTTTTGCAGCCGAGTGCACGTTCAAGTGTGACTTGAAGACTCTTTCTATGTCAGTCGTAAACGTGCACTTCTTACATGAGAAATTGCGATCGGAAACACTTGATAAGTGTATTGTACTTTTCAT
This sequence comes from Phthorimaea operculella, assembly GCA_024500475.1. Lineage (NCBI taxonomy): Eukaryota > Metazoa > Arthropoda > Insecta > Lepidoptera > Gelechiidae > Phthorimaea > Phthorimaea operculella. The sequence continues at coordinate 16,547 of JANFCV010000410.1, read as the reverse complement.
ATAATTTTTATGGCAATCGTCAAACTTACCATCAGCATTATTTGCCGTTTTAGCAGACACGTCAGATTTCGCGGGTGCACCTTTCTTGCTGTCGAAAAAACAAAACTGGCGTAAAGAAACATTACACTAGGTTTTTTGGTTGGGAAGTCGTGTAAAAAGAGTAAGCACGTTTAAACGAAGTCTAAAAAGTTTTCGGAGTTCACGCTTCTTGAGCAGAACTAAATGTGCATACATGGATGTAAGGGACGGTGGTGTAACGAATACTTTGCAGGCGTGCTCATAACATGAAACTGAACAACTTTTCCCATGGAACATATTGCGGTAAACGAAAATAAAAATCCGACCTACCATACTTTCACGATCAGCTGACTGACTTTGTACCTATGGGTAGTCAAAAATTTTTTTTCGTTTACCACCATCGTTCCATGAGGAAAGTTGTTCAGTTTCATGGTCTGAGTACGCCGGCAAGTTTTCGTTACACTAAGATAAGTTGTGCTCTGACCAAATTTCTGACTACGCCGTTACAACCTTATTTCGCGAGGCGAAGGAACGATGCAAAGTTGTCTAAGCGGTAATTGACTGTAAAGACACTAAACAGCGTGCTATGTTATAGGGTTGAATATTTTTTATAAATTGTCTGAACACCCTTAACATACTAGGAGTATATTATACCTATAGAATGTGTGGTTTGAAGGCACGTACTAATTTTCCAACACCCTGTTTAGTCTAAGGCTACAAACTACTGTACGTACCACCATTATCATCAACAGCACCGTCATGGTCCATGTGGTCTAAGGGTTCCTCCTTCAGATCTTCTCCTGGTTCAAATTTTATGTCCAGCTCTGTATGAAGCCCCAAAACCGTTCGTAGATCTAGAAACAACAATAATTTTACTGCTTTTAGGAAACGTCACATCCTTCACGCCTTGAACCCTTGAAAGGATCATGCCCACTCTAGTATGGAAGTTCATCCATTGATTTTCATCCATTATTTAACTTTGGCTTTGATGCGAGGCCTGCAAGTAGTGAGTACTTGCAGGCCTCGCATCGAAGCCAAAGTTAAGTAATTATAAAGTCTAATTATTGCTTAAAATTTTGTAACTGAAAATAATTTAAGACAGGAGTTCCGAAGTTATTGAATGTTAAAGTTGGGAATCGGAAGAGACAAAAGTGCTAAAGTTTAACTGTATATCGAGTATATTTCGTTCTTATGTCGTTATCGTTAGCTATCCCGAAGTAAACAGTGCAAAAAAGGATCACACTACAGTAAAATCTTTGGTTAATAAAAATTAAAGGAATATGTAATATCCCTCATTCTAATGTAGAATAGCTACGGCAATTGTTGTAAAAAACAGGGAAACTAACTTAGTTTTTAAAGATTTTCTACCATTAGGTAATTTTACTAAAGATTTTACTGTGGTGTGAACCTATTTGACACTGATTACTTCAGTATAGCTAACGATAACGAATTTCGAACGAAATACTTGATATACAGCCAAACTTCAGCACTTTTGTCATAATTAAATTATTTTCAGTATCAATATGTTAAGCAAAAATTTTAATGTTAACATGGTGTAAATGGCCGTTTATACAGCCGTTTACGCTCTGCCTGCCCCGCATGGGATATAGGCGTGATATGCGTACAAATGTGATCATTGTTTCTATAGGTATATGTTCTTTTAATATAATTTACTTATAGGAAAGTTATTCAGTTTCTACTTTAACTATCTTGCCCCTTACTTATGCCTAAATAAATTACAAGCAACTTCTAGCTTCTCAGCATGTGGTCAAGTTACCTGCTGATTATGAAATATGATATTGTTAAGGGATATGATATGTTATTAATGTATCTTACTGACCAAGCTTCGCAGAACTTAATACATGATGTTACCACATTGTAATTTACTCTGAACATTGTTGTACTAAACTGCTGAATGCTGCATTTTGAAAAGCTGACATTTGTAATCTATGTCTATGTAAGTACACTGTGTGGTCAGCAAACCAATTCGATTCCAAGAACAAAATTGTTCTTTCAAGCTGTGCAATGTAAATTGGATTGTCATTGTAAATTATAATAGTCTGCTTTATGAAATGTTCCCCCATATGAAAAAAAATGAATGATCAATGAGGGCTCGGTTTGGATCTCCGTACAGATAACTTTGTTAAAATTACCGGTATCTCCATCTGAACATGTATTTCCAGTAGCGTCCTTGTTATATTCCTGCAATACAGAGGCAGGGAGACGAGTCAACTTCACTTGAAGCTGGCTTTGACCGACTGATGCCTGCTGAGCTGTCCGTTCAAACGTTCCTTCAGATTCATTGCTTGGATCAGGGTCCTCATCGTCTTTTTCCTGAAATATGAGTTTTGTTTGTACAAAAAATACAAAACATAGGTAGGAAGAAATGTCACACTTGCCTGATCTGTACCCAATTTTGTCAAACTACAGGTTACAATTCTATAGGCAAAATTCGATGTACATTGCATTGCCAGTTAGCCATTATGATCCCATTATTAGACCAGGTATGCAATGTACATCAAATTTCGCCTGTATGTATAATAGATTTGTTGCACAGGCTAATCATGGGAGGAAGCAAATCCATAGCGCAAGACAGAGGACGATGGAATAAACTTGTTCGGGCCCTTTGTACCATATGATCAAAGAACAGACCACTGGTGACTTCTCTTCAATACCTAATTAAAAATAGGTCACTTGAATTACTTATTTAGTGTAGTGTAAGGATTTAAAAATGCTTACCATTTTAATTTCCAATGGTATGGGAGCCATGGTGGAAGAAATGGGCTTCAACTGCTGAAATACGATCCAACAATGTAGGTTACTATACTGTATTACTGTAAGCTATATGAAGTGTGTACGTAATGTCGGTCGGTATATTGTACTATAGAAAATTGTAAACACCAATCACATACCTACCTAACCACAAAAAATAAACTGTTTTTATCAGCCATTTATCTATTAATAACCTTAGAGGTTACAGATTATTGTCAAGTTATGATTTTTATATAGCAAGATAACTATAATAGTCTACAAATATACCTAGGTCTGTGTGGCAAGAAATCACCATTTTTGTGGAACATTTTTATGGACTGAACTAGGAAGGGTACTTACCATATAGCTTACTAGAAGCTGAGTAACTTATCAAACATTGTGGATAATCCAAAGACCTCTAAAATCCTGATAAACATCTGCAAACAAAACAACACAACACATCCACAAACTGAAACAAAACAAACAACCGGGGAAACAAAATTAATTTCAAGTTTTTAGGTTATGTCCAGTCCACAGACAATAAATAAAATTCATAGCGTCTTTTGCCTTTTTTTGTAACGCCCCGTTCACACCAGCGACTTTTTTGTCGCGCGCTTTTGTTTTCTCTCTGGCCGGGAGACAATCGGACTTCTCTCTCTATCCGATGAGAGAGAGTGAAAGGAGTATGAATATCCGACTGTCGTGCGACTAAAAAGTCACATGTGTGAACGGGGCCTTTTCTGTTCTGTTCTGGACCACTGATCTATATGATAATATAGATCTCTGGACCATCTGGACTTGGTCTGGACCACAGTTCTGGACAGGTTATGGTCCTTGATCATACTACCTCTTCGACTACGACGACAAGACAAAATGAGGGATTTTATTAATTTTGACCGGTATACTTTCTATGGATTTCTAAGTGTCATAGAGGGCGCTGAAATAAGTGGTAATAACATTTCTTTACACGGAAAGTCTGTACCTACTGGTATTTTATGTTTATTCAATTGTCCCTTTCCACTCACTGATCTCTATTAGAATAGGTAATATAGATCAGTGTTATTTTTTTTTGATTTTCTGATCACTAACGTAAATTACACTTAATACAAAAGCATGACGACTACATTTTGTAAATTATTAGTAACGAATACAACGTACAACGGAACGTGACAAAAGCATGGTTGCCGCCATCCCGTAAAATTTTCTCAAATTAGCACTACGCCCTCTGGTGAGAGATTTAAGCGCTGAAAGTTCCACATTCCAGTCCCATCAAAAGGTAGGGTCAAATCACATAATTCAACTAATGTCATGGTATTGGTAGTGTTCTTCCGGCCAAACCCGAAAGTTTGTTATTAAAAGCAAAGAGGAAACAATAAAACATCGAAATCACTGTTCCAAACGTTTTATTAAAGTGCATTTTAATAGCTAGACTAGATATTTGAAGAGATAGCTACACTACAAAAAAGAGTAGACAAAAAATGAGGGCGCCACTTTGTATGAAATTTCAAAATTAAATGGCAACATTGACTATGAATGGCAACAATTTAGTATGAAAAATCTTTAGTTCCATTTTATTTAATTTCTACTCTTTTTGCTGGACTGTATCTGATTCTAGATCATCCGATAGGTTTGTCGCAATCCTTAGCCCCTCGGCAGCCCTGCATGTGGGCCAAGACGAGGTAATACCAATGTTTGACGGCCGGGAACACTTCGTTCACCATGTTGTTCAGTTCGTAGGGGTCACGGGACAGGTCGTAGATCTCCGTGAAGGACTGTAGAATTGAAACAACAAGCCAAATTATTAAAGACAAACACGCGACTGCAGTAACTTCAAAATATTTTAGGTTTCAAAACCCGCCATTTTGAATTTTTGACTGACTCGTACGAGTATATTGGATGAAATTTTACTAGTGACTGATAGCGAAAACTTGGAACCAGCTTACAATCCCAATAGATTGATTAAGCAAGCTTCATTATATGGTTTGAATTCCACTCATAATGTGGACTAACCATGTACTTAGTAAGTTCTAAATACTTTCTACAGATGTCGCTGGATCGTCGCTTGGAGACGAACAATAAGAGATAGAAAATTTGGCGTTCATCGGCCGTGTATCGATAGCTCAGTGGCAGAGCGGTGGGGCGTTTACCCATGCGGCCCGGGTTCGATCCCCGGTCGATGCATGTCATTTTATCTATTTCTTATTTTCACTTGTGAGAATAATATAGCACTGTGAGTGCATTACAATCCCAATAAAGTTGTTCCTTATCACCAGCTGGTTCTGAGTTTTCGCTATCGGTCACTAGTAAAAATTCACTCTATATTTATTTTATTTTTACTTAGTATCAAATCGATTCTTTAAGTGCACCAATTTTCAAGCAACTTCTACCCACACTTGTTCGTATAGGCCATAATTGACAGCTGTCAAAATCATGTTAATACTAGCACGTAAGCTTCTCTGCCGACAAATCTTCTAGTATGGGTTTGACAGCTGTTAAATATCGCCTATTCGGACGGCCGCACTGTAGTGGTGGTGATGCTCACCTCTTTATCATAGAACGAGCAGTATTTCATATTGATCCGTTCGCTCAGATGGCGGATACAAGCGTAGGTATTGTTCCTCGAGTCCTGGCATTTGCAGTCGTACGCTTGGTGGCATTGCTGAAAGTTTGAAATAATATTCTAATCAATACAAAGTATAAAATGAAGTCGCTTTTTGCCTCTGTGTGTCGTGAAGTTAGCTAACCGCTCCTAAACCACGCAACGGATTTTGATACCGTTTTTTAATAATAGATACAGTGATTCAAGAGACAGGTTTGTATGTATAACACATGCCGGGAAAATGACTTTTAATAACAATTAATACAGGGTGGTACTGAACGACAAACTTTCCCGAAAACGCTATGATCAACGGGTCAACCTGAACAACTTTCCCCTAGGACCAAACAACAAAGTCTAAAAAGATTTGGGGGTCAATCTTCAAAAGGCGCAATATTTGCGCAATTTTTTAATAGGGTAAAAAAATACATTTAAATTTAAAATAAAATTTTCGCGTAGGTAACGAGAGACTATAACCTAATGTATCACATGTATGCAAGGCACGCTGATTGAACTAAGATTTAAGGAGATACTGACATAAATAAATAAAGCTTAGTTACGGTAATGAAACTGTTACCTGGTAATGATTTATTAGGGTATGGTAATGAAATAAAAAAACATAAATTAATAACTCTGTAGGACACCACATCTCGGTTTAGTGGGGGGCATGCAACTCTGTCTAAGAAACCTCTTAAAGCCAAGGATGGACAACTCTTTGATACAACTGAAGAACAGCTAGACAGATGGCACGAACATTTCAGTGTGGTTTACTCATACTTGCTGTTAGTGAAGCGGGCAGCAGTTTTAGAATGAATCTGACGATTTGCTTGATAGACCTATGACCGCCTCAACTATACACTAAGTTGTTAAAACTATTGCCAACTTTAATCCGGCAAAATCTTCTAATTTTGACAACATTAACGTAGAGCTACTTATGGAATACGCAGTGCGATCATCTGAAATATTGCACTGCACCCTTTATCTTACAGATCTGGGAATGTGATGATCAAGCACCTAAAAAATGGAAACAAGGGCTGTTGATTAAAGTTCCGAAGAACGACAACTGGCGATACATAACAATACTTTCTTCTGCTGCAAAGGTTCTAGCTAAGAACCTGCTGGGCAGGATGTCACCTCACATAAAACGAACCTTACGCGAAGAGCAAGCTGGTTTTCACCTTGGGCGCTCATGTGCTGACCAAATAAACACGCTCTGGATACTGATAGAGCAATGCTTAGAACTGCAGTTTGAGGTGTACATAACTTCATTGATTTTAAAAAGGCGTTTGACACCGTAAAAAGGAGTGCGATGCGGGCGACGCTAAGAAGGAGGGGTTTACCACGAAAGACAGGTCAACATCATCAAAGCTTTCTGCATCCACAGCACCTGCAAAGTGGTTCACGAGCAGATCCAATAAAAAATAATCGCAAAGTCAAACAGTGATGTTTTTACTTTCAATTTTCTATAGCAGCAATTTCAGGGCAACACCATTACTAACAGTGGTGGCTCAGACAAAGGACGTTGACGGCGGGACAGGATAAAAAAAGCCAAGGTGTATGCGCTCAGTTAAAACCTGTTTGGAAAACAAACATCCTTACCCAACTTATCAAAATCTCACTCTTTATCTCACTCGAAAAGTCAGTGTTGTTGTACGGCTATGAGTAGTGGAAGGTAACTAAAACCTTGTCAAACAAAATCCAAGTTTTCGTAAATAAATCGTTGTATTCATACTATGTATCTACTTTAGTCTATACCCACCCAGGCAGTCACCAGTCGCAGAGGAAATTGCTTACCGTAAATGGAGTTGGATTGGGCACACTCTACGCTAAAGCGACGACGACCTAGCCAAGATTGTCTTCATGTGGCGTAAGCGGGCATCGTCGACGTGGCAGACCTGTTGAAACCTGAACGTACAACACAAAGTGAGCTGAACGCAGTTGGAGCCTCCTGGGACTTCAATATGGAGGAATGGAAGGCTCTCCAGGGCCCTTTATATAATCGGATTACCAACCACTGGAAGTCAACAAAAAACACTACATTTAATTATTCTAATTGCTGGAAATAAATATTTTACATGCACATTAACATACAGAAAGTATTTGAGCATTAACTGCTGATACTTATTTATCAATTCTAAAAAGAAAAACGTAAAAAGAGTTTCTCATCTCCGTCGCGGCAACGTCATTACCGTAGCCTCAAAAGGTTACAGTAAAGACGGTAATGAAAGAACCTGGTAGTGAAAAATCAAATATATTTGAGAAAAACTCGCATCTTTCCCGCCTTTTCTCATAAAAGCTGTTATGGTTACCTAACACTACTTGAGAGTAATGGTTATAAAGCAAACAATGAAAGATATAAGATAAACTTAACTCGATAATTCAGGCCGTGTAATGAAGAATAAACTGGTTGAAACAGCAAATTACGCACTTTGATCTGATTTTGTCGCGAAAACGTAGACACATCCACACAATACACAACGTCCGCCGATCGATTGACTCGCGGCGAGATCGTATTTCAAATTATGAATAAAAATATAGATTTGAAAGATTAATGATTTAGAATTTAGGTACCCTGTGGCAAGTGATGTTCTCCGCGCACATTTTGGAAATATACTTTTTAGGGTTTCGTAGTCTACTAGAAACCCTTATAGTTTCGTCATGTCTGTCTGTCTGTCTGTCTGTCTGTCTGTCTGTCTGTCTGTATGCCGCGCCCTCATATCTTCGTCAGTTTTAGAGCTATCGACATGAAATTTGGTGAAGATAGATCGTGTTGACTTAAATATAGAAATGTTAAGAAAAAATATTTTTAAATGTTTTTGGACCCCCTCCCATACAAAAAGGGGGCAAAAAAATTTTTTCTTCTGTAATATTAAGTAAAGTATCGTTGAATAGGTCTTATAAAACTAAGGTTAGGTTTTCTTTGAAACAAAGTCACTAAAATGTTTCTGTCACGAGATATTTGCTTTTAAAAGGGCGTTTTTGACCCATAATTTGTTCCAACTGTAACTTCTAAAGTATAAACACTATACTAAATAGGTTCAGGCTCTCCAAATAAGGTAGAAATTTTAGCTCTGCGAGTAATCAATGTGTGCATTTTCTTTCGGAAATTGAAAATAATCATGCTTTGAAGATTGACCCTTGGACATCCCGCGCAGTGCAATATGTTTTATTCAAAGGAAACGCTGCTGCCCATTCTCTAGGTGAATATCTCTTAGTCGGTTTTTACGACACCCACGAGTAGAATTGGAGTGATGCTATTCTAAGATGGCAACACACGGCACAGTCAAGACCAAACCCTTTTTACGGTTCCGTACCTTATAAGGTAACAAGTGGATGTGTTAAAAAACAAAAAACCCGACTGCGGTAATTTTAAAGTAGTATTTTGCTGTTAAAATCCGCCATTTAATTTTTTAATATAGCCAGTGTCACTCGCGCTGTTGAGACGAATCTAACGACACCTCACATGTCAAAAACCAACTATCCGTTTGGGCTGTAGCCCGTGAAAAAGAATTTTCTTGTCCACATACATACATACATACATACATACTCTCGAAAAACATAACCCTCCTTCTGAGGCAGTCGGGTAAAAAACGGAACCCTTATACCTGGAGTAACAGAAAGGGTATAACAAGCCGAAAGGAGGTCAAGGTACTCATGAAACTGAACAACTTTCCCCATGGAACATGGGTCGAAATGTAAAAAAAATGTGGACCTAACATACAAAATCGTCGATCAGCTGATTGATTTACTATGAGAGGTACAAATTTTTTTCATATTTCGGCCCACTTCATTGGGAAGAAATTATTTCAATTTCATAGTATGACCTCCTTTCGGCTTTTCCGTTACTCCCTGTAGGATCGCTTTGTTGTCCGTCTGTCTGTCGGTCTATCGAGACCCGTTATCTCAGGAACGCGGGAAAATATCGATTTGAAATTAAAACCATTATACTCAAGTCTATGGTCGCTAGCAGTTGTTAAGAAATCAAGCTCCTAACTTGAAATTATAAAAAGATATGCTGTAAAAACGCGTGTTTTATCCTCTCAAGGGAATCAAAATTCAGAGGGTATTTCCCAAAGACCTAGAACAATAAAATTTGGCAAGTAGCTTCGTTTTGAAGTACTAATTTAGGAATAACTCAAAAAAAAATCATAAATTTATGGTTTTTATGGGGGACAAAAAGAACAAAATTTATAAAAGGGCTTGTCTAAGTGGAGCATCATATGAAATATATAGGTTTACCAACCAGAATAACCTACAAACCTTAGTACGGAACCCTCAGTGGGTGAGTCCAACTCGCACTTGGCCGGTTTTTATTGTTAGCCCGTGTCGTCCCACTGCAGGGCAAAGGCGTGAGGTTTTTTTTTTGCCTTGACCAAATACATAAGCAAAAAAAATATGTAAGATACACTTACAGCCAAATTTTCACTATCATACGCCCAACGACAACTGGAGTCCACTGTTCCATCTTTACTTTCACCATGATATTCCACCAGCATACTCCTTTCCGTCATCCCTTTAGTAGTCAAATCGATTGGATGCCCATCCATGCTTTTCAAAGGTTTTAACCCGGCTAGTTTGAGAACCGTAGGCGCTAAGTCTATGTTTAGAACTGGCTGGTGGTTCTCAATATTCTTCTCGAGGTTCGGACCGCGGATCAGAAGTGGGACTTTGATGTCGGATTCGTAGGGTTGCCTCTTGTCGTATACTTGGGAAAATTGACCTGGAATAAAAAAAGATTATTTCATCAATTCTCTAACAAACATGATGCACCGACCCTAAATGATTTGGGATAAGGACAGGCAGATGATGATAATCAAAGAAGGAAAGAGAGGCAGAGGAGTCTCAATCTATTAGACGCACTTACTTTACACAAGTTAAGAAAAATTACTATATCATGTGCATTAGGTCAAGTCACTATGGAAAAAAGAGAAGAATAGAAATGACTCCATCAACAAGAGCGCGACTCTTCAATTCGAAGAAGAAATCAAAGTTAAGTATAAACTGGTTGGTCTTACGCTTGTCTTACGGTGTCTTACGTATTGCGATTCCAGCCTTTCTTAGTCTTACTGAACTTTCTCGGTTCACCTCAAGTTTTTCTCGGCCTTACGCCGGACTTTCTCGGTTTAACACAGGATATTCCGATATAACACCGGACTGCACCGTTTAGTACCTGGATCTGACACTGAAACTTTCTTTTCGGTCTAACTCTCTCGGTCTAACTCCGGATTTCCTCTGTCTAACTCCGGAATTTCTCATCTAACATAGATTTTGTAGTTCTAACTGTGGACTTTTACTCGGTCGCTAAATAATACTAACCAATATGATAGCCATTATCAGACGTGTAAATCAAGTAGGTGTTCTCCAACAGTGACTTGCTGTCTAACGTTTCGATGACATCCGCCACCATTTCGTCGACGGACGTTGCCCTCTAACGCTTAAGAAAACCCCGGACTTTTTTCGGCCAAGCACCGAACGTTCTCGGTCCAACGTAAACTACAATTGGTCTAACTCCGGACTGTCTCGATCTAACACTGGAATTTCTCGGTCCAACGTAGAACTTTATTGGTCTAACTCCGTACGTTCTCAAGCTAACTCCGAACTTTCTCACTCTAACTCCGGAATTTCTCGGTCGAACTCCGGAATTTCTAGAACTTTTTCTCGGTCGCTAAATAATAACCAGTTGCAAAATAATACTAACCAATATGATAGCCGTTATCAGACGTGTAAATCAAGTAGGTGTTGTCCAGCAGTGACTTGCTGTCTAACGTTTCGACGACATCCGCTACCATTTCGTCGACGGACAGAAGCGCCTCCCATCGCGAGCGGAAAACTCGATCCAACTCCGCACGCATCGAGCCCGGTAGGGGTGATGGCGGCATCGTCATTAGCCAGTGTTTGTCCTGGAAATAAATATAGGTAGAATGAAATTTTGCTAGTGACCGATAGCAAAAATGTAGGACCAGCTGGTGATAAGGAACAACTTTCTTCAAGGAACATAGAAGTATTTTTTTATTCCAGCTATTTCTTTGATCAGAATGCTGGCTAAGGCTAAGTAATGCTACACGAAGCGTAAAGATTTGGTAGATTATAGAGCTGGTGAAAAGTGATTAAGGCCTCCTTCATCGGCACCGCTTGGAGTAAGGTGACCTTCGCACGTGGACCGGTACGCGCGTACGTTCTGCCTAACGCAGCGGAGAGTGTTATGAAAACTATGTTTTTACTTAAGTTCACAGACCTCGGCAGTGACGTTGAAGTTGGGATGCCTCACAGCGGTGACGTTGCTATAGGTGCCTTTGTGTCGCGGCGCGGGGGTGAAGGGCTGGTGCGGGGCGGGCGGAGCCAGAACCATCAGGAAGGGCGGCCCGGAGTCCGTGTGGTTGTCGATGAAGCTTATGGCCGTGTGGCGCTGGAAAGCAATTGATAAAAGTCGTAGTTTAGCAGGTGTCCCCAAAATGTTTCTTCTTCCTCTTTTTAGGATTTCGTAGTCTACTAGAAACCCTTATCATTTCGGTAAGTCTGTCTGTCTGTCTGTCTGTCTTTATGCCGCGATCTCATAACTTCGTCAGTTTTGCAGTTATCAACATCAAAATTGGTATGAAGATAGATCGTGTTGACAAACTTAGAAATGTTGAGAAAAAAATATTTTTTTGGACCCCCTTCCCATACATGTGAAAGGGGGGCAAAATAACATTTTTTTCTCCTGTAATATTGAGTAGGGTATCGTTGAATAGGTCTTTTTAAACTAGTGTAAGATTATTTAATAATTTATTCTAGTACAGCAGACTTTTATTAGTAAGAAATAGTGATAAATAGTAAGACAATGATCGTGCGATCACTGATGCATAAAAGATTGTCAACGATTTACAAAGAACTGACTTTCAGGTATATTGATGAATATCTAAAATATTATTTAAATTTGTTAATATTCATAGTTTTATCTTTAATTCGGTAAAAAGTAGTTTAGATAAATAGAAGTTACTTAAAATTATTTTCTCGATTTGCGTGGTGCGGGAAGTGGGGTGTTTTTGTAATGGCGGCTGGCGGCTGGGCGAAAAGGGCGGGAGAGCCAGTCTGGAGCCAACCGTCAAGTAGGATAGTCTTGTCAAGACGTGTTACGGCCACTTTATTTGAATAAAAGTTGATTAATTTTCTATATACAACGTGTTACAAAACAACCAATAAATCTCCCATACAAAGGGAGTTCATTTTGTATGGAAGTCCGAATTTTTTCATATTTCGTCCCATGTTCCATGGGAAAGTTGTTCAGTTTCATGAGTACCTTGACCTCCTTTTAGCTTTATTGGCTGTTTTGTAACACCCAGTATTATTGTGTTTCGTTTTAATTTCCTCTGATATCTATTACTAGGGAAGTTTCTTTGACACAAAGTCTCTAAAATGTTTCTGTCTCGAGATATTTGCTTGTAAAGGCAGCGTTTTTGAGCTATAATATGTTCCAGCTGTAACTTCTAAAGTATGCATGCTAAAAATTTAGAATGTTGTTCCCAATATGAAGTTACCATGAAAACTATAACGAATACTGTACCACTTAAGATTAAGGAAATATTAAAGTTTTCAATTTAAGTTGGTAATCATACAGCTGCAAACAAACCAGCAACAAAATTAACTTTGTAACGCTGACTTGACTACGAAACCCTATTTGTGAGCGTGTCTGACACGCTCTTGCCCGCTTTTTTTGTTAAATGTGTGTGTGTGTGTTGTAATTTTATGCAATAAACGTTTTACCTATCTATCTAATTTATAACTCTTCACAACTTTCCCTGGGTGATAAAATCGATCAATAAACTTGTTTTTTGTATGAAAGCCCCACAAATTTTTTATTAAATTTAAAGTTTTGTATTTGTGTTTGTTAAAGCGGCAACATCTGTGAAAAAATCAACTTTCTAACTAGGTACTTATTACGTTTATGTTATGAAATGTGACGTTGAATATTATATTGTATTGTAAGTTCCTTACAGCCCAGTTTTGTGTATATGTGTAATATAGCATAGCATATTATATTATGTATTATACGGGGTGTTAGTGACGGTGTAACGAAAACTTTGCAGGCGTGCTCAGACCATGAAACTGAACAACTTTTACTATGGAGCCAATGGTGGGAAACGAAAAAAAAATTCCGACCTCTCATACAAAGTCAGTCAGCTGATCGTGAATTTTGTATGGGGGGTCGGAAAATTTTTCGTTTCTCATTGACTCCATAAAAGTTGTTCAGTTGATGGTCTGATCATGCCTGCAAATTTTCATTACACCGTCCTGTATATGTATTTATGTATTATATTTATTACTATGTACATAAGTAGGAACTATTATTTATTGTGCACCCGTCATTTCTACTACTTCCCTTTTCCTGTACCTTAAGGTTGCCTGGAAGAAATCGCTACCTAAGCGATAAGGCCGCCTTGTGTACACTAATTTTAAGTTTTGTATTAATTTCCTGTATGTCCTTGTGTACAATAAAGTATTATTGAAGTATTATTATTGAGATACAGCCTGATTACAGAAAGACAGTGAAGTCTCAGTAATGGGGTTCCGTTTTCACCCTTTGGGTAGGGCATCCTAAAAAGCAAGCATAACCAACCCAAAGTATACAGGTAGATACTTACAATAACATCAGTGAGGTACAAGTCGTCGGAATGCGTTGGCACGCCGTTGTTCGATATGGTGTAGTCGTAGTAGACCGAGTTGCCGACCAAACCGTGCCACTCCGTCCAGCGTGCGACAAAAAAGTCGCTTGCGCGAACGGGGCCTTACAGTACGTTTCTTCTTCCGCGCTATGCTAATAGATACTTACAATAACATCAGTGAGATACAAGTCCTCGGAATGCGTTGGCACGCCGTTGTTCGATATGGTGTAGTCGTAGTAGACAGAGTTGCCGACCAAACCGTGCCACTCCGTCCAGCACGCGACAAAAAGTCGCATGTGCGAAGGGGCCTTACAGTTCGTTTCTTCCGCACTGCTACTTACAATAACATCAGTGAGGTACAAGTCGTCGGAATGCGTTGGTACGCCGTTGTTCGATATGGTGTAGTCGTAGTAGACCGAGTTGCCGACCAAACCGTGCCACTCCGTCCAGCCCGGGGGCACGCGCTCGGGCCCGCCGGATTTCTTCGTTCCATACTGGAAGAAACATGTCAAACATGGTCGAGAAACAACATCAATTATGTAATTTCAATCTTACCAGACCAAAAGTCTTCGATAAGTATCAATACATACATAGTATAGTACATATAAAATAAATTTGGTTTTTTCGTTCCGCGCAACGGATTATGATGCGATTTTTGTACCTATAGATAGAATGATTCAAGAGAAAGGTTTAGGTTTATAGAGTCATTCGGGGTAAAGTGCACTTTTGGATATTTCACTTCATAACTCCCAAACATCAGATACAAAAGAGGAAATCGTTGCAAATTTCAATGCACTGGCTCCCAATATCAAGATCTTGGACGACGTTTCTTTGCGTCTCCTGGGGGCCCCAGTGATGGATGCATCGATTCCTCTTTTTGTGGAGGAACAAATAGCAAAATTTCGCCACTCATCAGCCCGTTTATTTCAGGTAAACGCTCACATGGCGCTTTTATCATTCGGTTTTGTTTATTTGTTCCAAAGTTTACGTACGTGTTGCGGTGTTCGCATTTTTGGAAGTTCAACAATCATTTGCAGGAATTGGACACCATTATTAGGGAGACACTTGTGGAGGTTTTAAATTGTTCCTTGGACGACTTAGCGTGGGTACAGGCGACGCTTCCTGTTCGCTATGGGGGTTTGGGAGTAAGGCGGGCCTCTGACGTTGCTTTGCCGGCTTTCCTGTCATCTGTTAATGCCTCGAGCCTTCTGATCGGTAATATACTTAACCCATCATTGGGTTCCGTGGCGGTCTCGGGTTTGACGGATGCCAGGAATTCTTGGCTCACCAGATGTTCGGAGGAGGTTCCATCTGCACTTCATTCTTAGAGACAGTGGGATGAGCCCTTGTGCAAGCATGTCCTACAGAATTTAATCGATTCTTCTGTGGATACAGCTGATCGTGCACGTTTGCTTGCTGTCTCTGAGTGGGTCGGGTTTGTGGCTACAGGCCTATCCATCCTCCAGCACCGGGACGTTGATGGATAATACTAGCTTTTCTTTGGCAGTAAGACTGCGTTTAGGTTCGAAAACCAATGAAAGGCATCGCTGCTTGTGTGGGGAGATGGTTGGGCAACTGGGTCATCACGGCCTTTCTTGTCAAAGGAGTGCGGGTCGCATCTCACGCCATTCATGTCTTAATGATACCATTAGAAGAGCTCTTGTTTCCGCCAACGTGCCGTCCATTTTGGAGCCAAATGGGATTTTTCGCTCGGACGGCAAGCGCCCCGATGGTATGACTTTGATACCCTGGAAGCATGGCAAGAGTTTGGTGTGGGATGCGACTTGTGTCGACACTTTGGCTCCCTCCCATTTAGGCGCAACTTCTGTGCGTGCAGGTGGTGCCGCGAATGCGGCAGAGATTTTAAAAAGGAGGAAATACTCGAGTCTGGGGGATGTTTATACGTTTATGCCTTTTGCCGTCGAGACAATGGGCCCCTGGGGTCCAGCTGCCAAAGCTTTTTTAAAAGACATTTCGGGGCGGCTTATCGAGGCTTTGGGTGACCCAAGGGCTGGCAGTTATTTTGCCCAAAGAGTCAGTTTGGCCATTCAAAGAGGAAATGTTGCCAGCATCTTGGGTACCCTGCCTCGATGCGCCGCTCTGGAAGAAGTTTTTTATTTACATTGATTGTTTTTGTATGTTTTAATGTTTTGAAATAAATAAATACACTCCCAAACTACTGCGATTTAAGACACATTGTATGTGCTGTCTAATATCTTGGTTAATGGACTTTCAAATACAAACAAACAACTTGCGATGTAATCTGCGGTTTTTCATATATTTAAAAAAACAGTGACTAAGTCAGAGTGCGCACTTCTTCCCCGTGATGCGGGTAAAACTACGCGGTGTGTTGGGCAAAACTGCGCACAAGGGTTTCACAATAATTAAGATCTTATCAGATGTTTATATTTTATAATAACGAAGCATTTTATAGTCTAAAACAATAAAAAAAGAAAGATCTAATATAATATAGGTATTTCTGTACAGAAATGCGTTTTTAAATATCACTATAGTGGGGTAAAACTGCGCACATCTAGCTA